>JBBPCS010000136.1:0-30284 GCA_037974645.1 Hollardia meadi
GAAACATTTAAATGTGACAAATAAGCAAAAATAGAAGAAATCGGAAGGGGGGCAAATACTTTTTCACAGCACTGTATATATATCAAAGTATACAAGTTCAATAGTTAACGTTTACTTTTCTTAATCAAACTTTTACCCAGTAATCTAATCAATATTTGTAATGTAAAAGGAGAGACAAAATCAGTAGGAATAATCACCTGACCCTGCAGTTCCTCTTAAGTCTGCAGAGCATGTTAGCATTATGGCTTTAACGTATAGATTTTTTTCTTACTGCGGTAAAAATACAACATATCCCATGGTTTGGCGGTTTAATGCCAAGGAGGGTTAGGGTTTTTGGTGAACAGTGACTGTGTGGGCGAGCGAGAGAGAGGGAGAGGCAGAAAGTGAGCAGAGCACTGGAAATTGTTGGCAGTAAGTTGTCAATCTGGTAGAAAATGTAAGGTATAAATGTACAATAAACATTCAGCTTCGCAAGAAAAGTCTTGCCTGTTATATCCCAACTGTGGGAAAAGTGATGTAAGGTCTGGAGGCTAAGTAGGAAATAACAATGCCATTGTACCGTGTGTTGACCAATCAAAAGGCATGTGTGACAGCTTTGATCATAAATGCATTACACCATGGAAGAACACCCTACAAAGAAAAAAAATGCAGTGATGACAGTAATGAGCTCAACCCTAAGGTATGCATCACGTGACTGCGGTATTGACTTCATGCGGTTATCATTACAGCTCTAGTTAGTGTTTTTCAGCTCATTGTTTTGAGCCTGCGACTTAACTATTTTCAGTCAGTCCCACTGTTCTAATCTGTGTTACTTTCAGCTGCAGCAGGCAGCTGTTTTCAGCTCTGATAAACCCACTGCGCACTACCTGCCCAGTGCCAATCAAAGTTGCAGAATGCTGCCAAACAAAATTCATTCCCACATGAGGGTAAGAAAGGCTAAGATGTAGTGAGCAAAGATTATATTAAAAACTTGTTAAAACTTGTAGACTTTTTCTCTTCTCTCTGAACCCTTGTGGAACATGTACTCCAAATTATAATCGTTTTTGTCTTCCTCTGAAACTGTAAAAAACGTCCAATCCAGTGACGACATATTTGGCTCTCTAGTCTACACTCCGTTGCTCTACCCAGGTGGCTCTACCCAGTTTGACAAAATTAGCACGACAACAACATGCTGCGCTTCTTCTTCTTCTTTTTTCTTTGTTGTCTCTCTTCTTATACTGCTAAATATCTAACTCAGCCAGAACACTGTAAAATGTATCCTCATCCATTACATCCCATGCACTCATATTTTTTGCATGCAATTTTTGCCGATGGAATACAAGAAAAGCAGTTTTGTTTTAAAGGGCAAGCAAACCCACCTAATCCAGAGGTGGGTACTAAATCCACGCTGGAATAGCCTGTAGTTCTTCCTTAACACCAACTATGTTACTGGTGTCAGAAGAACACCATGTTTGCTATCATTTTTGCAATATACTTTATAGTTTAATGGTGTAAAAAAATGTTATTGCTTGTTGCACTACCCCCAAATAATTAATTTAGGTTTTAGTAATGTTTTAGAAAAGATTTATTGTATGAGAGTAGAAATGCTCTTTGAAAACACTAATAAATAATCTAAATTTGAATTGAAATTATATTTATTGCAAAATGGGGCCTGTTCTTACATATTAAGAACACCAAGAATGTGCCAAATTGATTCAAATTCAGGATCAGATCCGTAAATGCTAAATTGCTTGCAGGTGAGCCAGTGTTAGGCATTTTAAGAAAGGGGCAAACCAGCACACTTTCAATAATCCTTTTAGAAATACTTGTAAATATTTGAAGCTATCATGCAGAGTCTAGCTGTATTCAATCTGATCTCGATGTAACTGCATTTGACAGAGTATTTTCGAGGTACATTTGGTCAGCCGTCAGAGTTAATTTGGCTTGTGGGAACGCTGCGCCATAGGGGTCAGACCAACATCAGGGGCTGCTGTCTGTAGAAATAATAAAGCAGACAGTGTTGCTTTACAGAGGGCAGAGATACCCTAGATTGAAATAGATACAGAAGGGGGTTAAATGAGGTCAGACTGAAAGAGCTTAACGGTGCATAAAAGAAAGCAATAAGAAGCACTTGGGGGAGACATTGAGTGAGCAAGGGGCTAGAAAAAGGGAACTTTTTTAAAAAGGAGCAAGAGAGGGAGAGAAAGGGAGGCTGGGGCTTCAGTCTTGAGAGTTTGCCCACTCAGAAGTGAAACATTATCCTCTGCTTACATCTGCCATCACCACTGAACACAGCTGAAGCCCATCTGAGGACCTCTTCTGTCAGCCTTCCAATACCGGCACCCCGCACACACACTGCATACACACACACACTGCACACCACGAAGACGAGGGAGTGGAAGAAACGGTAGCAGGCTTCGAGGCTTGAAGTCAGAGACAGAGAGAGAAAACACAAGCACAAAGACCAGCAGGATAAAGTAGCAGGAACATTTCAGTGTCACTGCACTGCACATTCAACATCAGTCTTTGGAGGAGACTTAGACTTTCCCTCGGCACACTGAATCAGTCAGGAACAGAAGACAGAAGGATGATCAAATCCAGTTGGTTTTACGTCAAGTTCAAATACAACGAGAAGGTGAGTCCATATGTTTATTTTTTTACCTGGCTGTGTTCATCTCCTTAGACTGTCCGGGCAAATATCTGAGCATATGATATTGATTGTCCATGAAAATGTTGAATTACTGAGCTGTGTCTGGATACTCTGTCCAGACATTCTTTATCTTCTTTCAGTGGTTGTTTTGAATATGCATAGTTATAGTGAAATTTAGGTTTGTAGGCCTGTGGTGAAAGGTATTTCATTGAAAGGCAGAGCTTATTCACTGAAAAGGGCTATTTTTAATGCCACGTTTGATTGTATTGTGTGTTTTATAAGCACTGTGCTTGCCAAGGTGAGAACACAGATTCTTGCTTTTATTGACACTGCCTGCTACAGTCTTTTCAAATGTAGCTGCAAAAACATTTATACAACTTTTTGTTTTTGCTTTTTTTGCCATTAATACCCTAGTTGCTGAAGTGTGAATGAGATTTTGTAGTCTGAAGGACTTCCCTGATTTTTTTTCTTACAAATCAGTATGACTTACCCTACCTGAGGGATGCATAATAAATATCAAAGGGGCTTGCTCATGCAGCATTAAATTAAAACTTAATTTTTTTCTTTCTGTAAAGTTTTTAATCCAAATATCAACAAATGTAGTGTGAAAATAGTATAAAAGGAAATGAAAATTAGATCAGTTCCTGTCGTGTAAGTAGTTGTAGTTTGCACAGAAAAGCTGCAGGTAGTGATGTCATCGTCTGGACATTAGATCTTATAGCTTGTGTAATGGGATTGAGTCTGATGGGACACAAGTCCTCAGTGTTACTCCACTGTGTGTGGATGGCATTACTCTGTGAAAGCCAAGCTTTGGGCCAGCAGCTAGCACTTTCACCAAATGTCCGTAGCTGTGCTAATGAAAACAGCTGTTGTTACCATTATCTTCAGTCAGTTAACCAGTCATTTATTCAGTGAGGCAGCCAATCAGCCAATCTTCAGCCACTAGCGGCCATCTAGTCAGTCAGCTGGCTCCCGGTCATGCCGTATCTCTCACAACTGTCATGACTCAGGTTTAGGGGTTGACCACTTACACTGATCAAGTTCTCCAATTCGCATCAAGTGTCTGCCCTGTACAACCAATAAAGCTATCTTATGGCATAAAACTTGAAGAAGCAGAGCTTTTTTTTTTCTTTAAACTTCTCACAGTTTAGTTAGAGCATTTGGCACTATAAAAATATGAAACAGCAGTGTACATGTGTTGGATTGGCTTTGCAATAATCAGGCTTATTATTGTGGATAAGTGAGTGTGCCAAAGGGCCTCATGGGAGCATCTGTTGGTGCCCGAGGTGCTCTGTTTCCATCTGGTCTGCCATTTTGTACTTGAGCAATCTTAAGGTGAAGTGAGAAGATGGCTGCTCTTTTTATCTTTCAGAACCAGGTCTATTTTAATGATTCTTCTTTACAGCCTGTCACTAATATATCACCACCTTGTGATATATTAGCCATAAGAGCCATCTGCTTAACTATGAACACAAATATACTGAATATTAAGGATCAAAGATTTCAACTTATTGTAAAAAAGATGTGATTTTTTTTGTAGGATGTATAATTGTTTTTGTTTTGTTTTCTACAAAATCTGCTACATGACATTATTAAAGAGAACTGGAACTATTATTGTATGGTCAGTAGAGTAGTCTGCCAAAGACACAACAGTGCAGATGAGCTCAAGTAACCATGGGCATTCTGTTTTTTGTGTCTTGTGTAAAAATGGAAGGAGGAGTTCACTGCCATGTTCCTTTCCCTTCCACTGGCTGCTCATCCCATTACATTTGGTCAAAGTTAAGTGAGAACATTTCCACTTCACATGTGATATGAGGATAATGGAGAGAATTGAAATGCAAAGTGACCAGATGAGACGGCTAGTTGATTTTTATTTTAGTGATCTTGGTAAGTAAAGGAATGAAGGAATGAAGATTTAACGGTCAAGCTGATTTGTTACAAGCCTTGTTGAATCAGAAATTTCTGTTATTTGCAGTACTTGGATCAGACAGTATTTTTACTACAAAAAGCCGTTCAGCCGGTGCTTCATGTCTGGCTACAATGATCCTCACCCCTTGGTGGCTTGGCTCTTCTTTACTTTTATATTTTCCCTCCATAGGCCCTTTTACACAGCCCGTTGAATGGAGGCCTGTTGCACCTCTGATACGCCTTGCTGTCTGTATCAGCGTCACAGAGGCGTAATGGGGCGTCAAAGTTCTTCCACCTCTGAGATGGCAACGGAGGTAGTAACAGCACCGAATCGACGTCTGTGTAAACGTAGTGAGCCAATGAGGCGGAACGACGAGACAGGGTTGTGACGTTTTGTCGACATGCTTTGTGTGCAACCCTCAACCAAGACATTTAAAAGCAGCTAGCAGCCGTTAGCAGCTAACTCAAAGAAAAAGAAAAATAACCGAAAATGTTTACAAATTGTGGAGACAATGTGAGGTTTGGGAGCTACTTACCCCCCAAGCAGAGGACGAGATCATCCAGGGACAGTAAATGATTGTTATTGTCATGTTATCCCATTGTTTACAAAGCACTGCTCGTCGCACATGTAAATCTTCACACTAAACCCCCTGTTATGTGTTACTCATCACGGCCCTTGTAATTGCGGAACGCCGGCTTGCTATCTAAATCACACAGTGGAGCGGCATTATGATGCCATTGCGTACTTCACTGTAAATAAACAAAGGCGGCGTAGAGAAGGGTCTTCGTTGCAGCAAAATTGCACAACTTCAGTGTAAAAAGGGCTCATGTTTGTGTTGCCAGTTAAAATAAAATATACAAAAGCACTGAATGTGTGTGACTGTGCCCATGGGCGTCTGGGATGAAGTAGAAAAAAGGCATATGCAGCCTTTTCTGCTTGCAGCTGTCTAGCCTCAGGAGCAGCCAGCCTCCGTGTGATTTACTGTGATTGACAGGCAGGCTTTTAGCAGCATGCGAATAGGAAGTGACCTTAAACAAGTACTGCTATTTTTGACTGAGTGTCTAACCCCACACCACTACCTCCCTCGCTCTCTGAAGAGAAAGGGTGAGAAGGGCATGAAGCTTAGTGGCTTCTGGGTCAAGCACCCAGGGTCATCCAAGTCTGGGGAAAGGGTAATTGCTACCCTTGTGTGTGGGCTCATGTCCTGAAGTGAGAGGGTTTAAGATGGAGGGAGGTGGAGACTGGAGGGAGGCTGGAGGTGGGTTATATAAGAAAACACTGAAGTCCTGCTCTGTGTGTCATACTCACAACTCTTTGTCCTCTAAGCCAGTGCCAGGACCCCCCAGTGAGCCAATTCTGGGACCACAGACCTACGGAGGGCCAACAACTACCTGACTTACACTGGACTCATTCAATTTAAACCACAGTATGATTGGTGTGTTAATGCTGGCCTCTCCCATGACCAGATGGCTGTTATCAGAGAGCTACAGTTACATTTATTTTGGGGCATTTGACTTATGCCTTTATGAGTGTACAGTGTGGAAACATAATTACCACTGTACAAATGGAAGATTTGGGATACCTGCTTGTTTGTTGTGTCATAGCTCACACAGCTAGTTGGTTCCAATGTATTATTTGATTGCCTGCTTTAAGTTATGAGTTCTTTTGAATGTAAAGATTTTTCTGTTTCATGCAGTATTAATAGGTCATTTATCACTAACACGGGGATATTATTATTGCAAGATTGGATACTTTGGTGGAAAAAAACAAAGGCAATACACTGTCACATTGTCAACATTTTACTGATATATTCAGCATCATCAAAACGTATTTGCTCTTACAGTTTAGTTGAAATTAAAAGTTGAATATGTCTCAGAAATGTTGTGAGGTAGATGAAGAAGAAAGTAGCAGAAAACAGAAATACTCAAGTACAGCTACCTAAAAATTGTACTTCAGTACAGTACTTGAGTAAATGTATTTAATTACTTTACTTTTCAACGCTAACCATTAACTGGTAGTTACAGATAAGAATTTTAGCTAAATGTTTTTTGAGAATCTAACACATACCAAGCTAGAGTACACTTTTGGACAGATTTGTTGTTGAACGTTTGGCAGTGAGTAGCAGTTTCTGTGGCTGACTTCTGTTTGTTTGTCTTTGTCTATATGTGCAGTATATTGATGAAAAGCTTTTTATGGTGTAGACATACATTGATATGTTTCGTGGATTCTCATGGTTTATACATACAGTGTCCCGCACACAGCACAATATTTATCTCCAAGTTGTATTTATTTTGGTTTGAATTTCATCATTCAGACCATGTTTTCATCAAAATGACAGTCAAGGCTCCTGTTATTACATTCAAACTTTTAAACAAATTGTGGCTTCCTTTCCTTTGCAGATTTATATGCCTACTGGTTCACTAAACACTGGTTTCTCCATAATGTGGATACCTGCTGAGTTCACTAAGCCACAGCTGGTGATTTTTGCCTCCTTTGCTCTCAATGTCATGGTCACGATTTTTTGAAGGTGGTACAAATAAACAAGCAAGGAACTTACTATATAGCAGATTTACATAGGAAGGCTGACATGCTGGCATTCTAAATTACAGTAGTAAGTACATTTACGCATACATAATTTATTTAATTTTTTTTATTTAACCCATTTTTAACAGGTTAGTCCCATTGAGATCAATTATCTCTTTGGCCAAGAAGGCAGCAAGTACATTCATTACTCTTGAATCTTGAAAATATTATGCAAATAGATTTGGCTGGGATTAACTTTGATTTTGGCATTGTTTTATTGCAATAGTGTTTTATATACTTGGAATATGACTTTACCTGAATTTAGCTACAACTGGCTAATACTGTCCAAACTGTGCTGTGTAAGATGTTATCCCTTGCTCTTTCTTCCCACATTGAGAGAAGGGCTGTAGATTGTAGACTGCCTCTGTATTTACTGAGCCTGAGTACCAAGCTTAGTTTGTTGAATAGTAGGATGTGACTGTAATGACTATAATGACCAGAGAGCAGAGTGTGGGTAATCATTGAGGAAGGCTTATTGCAGTCTCTGATGATGCCACAGTAGGAGAGACACATGGTGTGGAAAACTCTCTTGGGTGGTATCGCCTATTTCAAACATAAATTAAGGGAGAAGGTTGGAACCAATGCTGTGCATTCCTGTGGACCTTTCTGCTCCGGGAAATTGTTGAAGAATATAAACCTCCATTAGAAGTCCACTCGAAGATGGCTGGTTTGCTTCTAGGTTTGTTGCATTTATTGTGCTTGGTGCTTCAGATGGCTCCTTTAGTAGAACCATTCCAATGGCAGAGGCAGTTTCATTTTTGTCATATTATGAATGAGTTGATCTGCGTGAAAGTTTTATCCCTTTGCCCATCCATCCACGCTTGGAGGGCTTTAATGAGAGTTTATTGGAGCCGTTTTTAACCAAGCCAGTTTAATTTATTTGTGCTTAAAAGCTGCAGTGGTAAGAAGCTTACGGAGCTTACGGTACTGTTGACCCTAGCAAGGCTTGTCGCAAAGCAGGCCCTGTCTTCTTTTTTTTTCCAGAAAAGCTTGCTTACTTTATAGACACATTAAAATTCTAGGAGAGCGCTCCACAGCTTGCTGAAGGGATTACTGGTAAATCCCTGCAAACTCCAGATGTTTTCCCAGGCAGCACGCAGCGAGGAAACATCGCCCATCCCCTGTAAACATCTGTCAGACAAAAGCCTCTGCCACAGAGGAGACAACAGAAGCTTAGAGGGAGTAAAGTAGCTTGACTAGTCAGATTTTCACTCTGTTAGCCCCGTTTGTTCATGAAGAGCGAAGTGTTTTGTGGGGCGTCTTGAGCGCCTGCTTATGCCAAGCTACGAGTACGAGTGGACAAGTGTACAGTATAACTGAAATATTTGGTGGTTAAATCCTTGAGGCGCATGAGGCAGTGTTATAGTACTTATATCCCAAGTATCTCTAAACCCCAAGCTTTCCGTGGTGGACCACCTGGAAAGATAAACTTGTACATTTTTTAAATAAATTAAATTGAGTTACTTTCCTTTTGTTTCTTTAATGTACAGCATCATTAAAAGGCCAAGTTCAAAGTGAATGCTAAATTTAAATGATCGTAGCTGTATAAAGTATGGTTACAGCCCCTGCTGCATCCATCACTCTGTCTGAAAGGCAGAACCATGACAGTGCCAGTGAGTTATGAAGCCACAGGAGCAGTTTGCCTGTCTTTTTTCTGTGTATGTGTGATGTAAGTGGCAGTTGCTGCTGGGTTCAGGCCCCAGGCAGGATCTCATATCCCCCTGCCATGTTTGTGTTAATTTGTTGGATGTAAACACAGTGAGTGGGCTGTAACAAGGTGCCTGCCTCTGTGTCTCTGGTCTCCAGCCTCCTCAGTGGTAGGCAGAAAGGAGAGATGGAGCGGCTGACTGGTGTCTGGATCACTGAACAATTGCAGGCCAGAGAGAGAGCGGCAGAGAGAGCGAGCCCTCAGTGTAGCCACTAGGGACAGGCCTGACAGATGGATGGAGCCAATGACTGGAGCCAATGACTGGATGCCTAGCCAACTGGAAAGACAACTTTCACCCACACAGGCTGTATGCTTTTGCCTGTCGCCTTTTACCTCCATCTCGTACACACAACCTGGAGGATGTGTGTTTATCTATAACCCTAACATTATATTTATTTATATATATACGGTATATATACGGTATATATAATATACACTCTAGGTGGTGCAGACCTAATTTTCATTTCTGAATCCTGTTTATCAAACTGGAGTTTAACAAAGGGATATTCAAGTATTCAAGCAGAAATTATGCAACTTATAAAATCACAGCTTTCACTCTTGCAGGTTTTATTTACTTTCACTTACCATGTCGACAAACAGTTTGGTGTCAAATCAGCAGTTCTAGATGATCTCTTCATTGAAGGTTTGACTCCCTTCCATGATATCATGCCAATTTTAAAACTCTTTAGGTCAGATTTTTCAGTAGTAGCAATACAATGTAATTGGAAACTGTATCACTTTATACTGTATAACACTTTGAGATGAGTCTCCATTTCCAGCATAATGGCTGCTCCACACAGGAGGCGTGCGTAGAGCGCGATGGCAGTTTTGCTGATCTGCTGCAGCTCTTACACGCGGGTGAGTCCACACAGGCAACTCTTCTCCTGCGGGCAGCTACAGCTAGCCTTCTATTTTTCTATGTGGAGTTTGCCTTTGATAATAACAATGATGGCTTGATTTTCCTTGACCCTGACCCTCACCCTCAGAGAAAGCACACCAGAGAAATACTGCCCTTCACCTGATGATTTTTTCGTGTCTGTGGCATATTCTGCAGATATAGACACTGAAACTGCAGTGAAACGCTTTTGTGATGTCGATATGACTATCCACGGATCATTTTCAGGTCTAGGTGAAAAATTAGGCAAGACTTTTCTTCCCAAGGTTCCCAAATCACATTTTTTGCCGTAGAGTGAATGTGTATGCATTACACGAAAATATTTGAAAACTTGTGCTCTGCTAACCAGCAGAGATGTGCCCACACTCATGGCTCTGAGTAAAGGTGTGTTTAGAGCTACACAGTGATCAGGTGCTTCACTTTCTTCTCAGTGGAGTTCTCCCAGGGCTCATTAGCCCCAGTTAAATTCCCACTGGAATGCTGGGTCCTGCCTGCCGTCTGCTGCCTGCACCTGAGCAGCTCTGGTTTCAGCCTGCTGGATGACTGGGCGCGGAGATGGTTCCCATAGTTGAGCTGCCTAAGCCGCATGGGCAGACCCTGGTACCCTGGGTCAAAGAGCCTTCTGTTGTATCGTGCACACTCTAACATGCAGCATATGGTTGATTCACACAGACACACACACACACACAGAGGCAGCCTGGCAATGTGAGTGTGAACTATGGGAACGTCAGATTTATGGAAGGATGGATCATATGCTCACAGACTGTTGGAGAGCTAAGACTAACAATTGCTTTTGTTTGAATGTAAACTTATGTAACTGTCTGGCAATACCAGTCTACATTGGTGTGCTCTAAAGAAACAATTCTATGCTTTTACAGCAGCCTCCCTGTGAGTTAGACTTGGCATAAAATCTGTCGAACTTGGCCAGCTCTGCATGGCAGACCTACAATACATACTCCCACATTCAAATGCATAATGACTAGATCATTATTTTTCATCAGGACATTGGGGACAAGTCTGTTTATTATTTCACCATTGTGCTCTGTAAATGGCCAACAGTTTCTCGGTGTGACCAACTAGCTTTCTCTGCATTCAGCAAAATCAACTGTAGTCCATACCAGGTCCCAAGTTGGCTTTTTCCCTAAAAGTTTTACCCAGTGAGGAGGGAGTGTGAGGAAGAGCAGGCCAGAGGAGAGTGCATATCAAAGAGAAGCAGCCATCTGTCAGCACAGGCAGCAAACAGCTGGTGCAGGAGATGCAAGATGTCTGAACAAAGACTGACAAGATGGAAGATGACAGGAAACAGATTTCCCTTCCTTTCACCCCTCCTGCAAAAGAAGAGGTTGACCATCAGAGTTCTGTGATGTCTCAGCCTCCAGATGCTGGCTCTCTTGTCCTTCTCTCCTCTTCTCCTCCTCACTCCTATCATCTACTCTTCTCTTCTCTTCTCTTCTCCTCTCTTCTCTTCTCTTCTCTTCTCTTCTTTGTCACCATACTGTTGACTGTTGGACTTCACATGCTTTCTCTTTCCATGACTCCTTACTGGACAGATTCTTCAGTCTGCTCTCTTGCTTCTTAATTTGTTCATTTGCATTTCTGTTGCACTCAACAAAATCAGAGAATGTCTCATCTCTCACATTTTGGCACTTACTAATCTATCTTTACTTGAATTATTATGTAATAATTAATATATTATAGGCTTTAATTATACTAATTATGAAAGCATTTACTCAGTGCAGGGTTTTTTTTTAGAATTTTGTGGAACCTAAATATTACATTGTGTGAATTATTTAGCTTTAGTAATTGACCTGCTGCAGCTTAAGTAGATACACATCTCTCCACTCATTTGCTCAGATAAATGAAGCAGTGTGAGTTAAGTAAATTTTTAGGGAACAAGCATAGGGCCTCGTGTTAATTAGTGTTGCAGCATAAGCCTCGTTACATCAAGCCTTCTTCTTTCTCTACTTAGCACAGTCTATTCCCTTTGTGCCCCCCCCACCCCCCCCGCTCTGTTAATTTGAACAGAAAATGCAGTCTATTTGTAAATAGTAGTACACTCTAGCTGTAATCATTGAGGCCATTTTCTGCAGGCTTTGAGCTGTTAAGTTGAGTTTTTGTGTACTCTTTCAATCCACAGTGTAATGTGTGATGTGTCATATTGGCCAGTGTATTACTGTAATGGCCCTAATGAATCTATTAGTCTAATCATACTAATATGTGCCTGCTGCTCTTGGGCATCACAAGGGCAAAGTAACCTAAAACAGTGATTACTGTCACTTGAAATCAGCACATAGAGGGGGGAAACGTTTATCTGCGGGGTGAGGGAGTTTTTTTTCATCTTTTCCCTCCCCTCGCCTGCTTTCGTGCTTGACAGACAGGGGAAGCATGGTGGCGGTGAAAGGTCAACTTGTGGTTGCACACAAGTGATGGAATGACAGAGTGAGAGAGAGAGAGGTATCAAAGACAGAGGAAGAGAAAGAGCTGTCATCTCCAGATCTTGTCCCTTCGGTGGCTTAGATTGACAAGCTGTCAGCCTGGCCAGCTCATACTCAGTGGAACATAGAATAGACAAGGCAGAGCTTTCCCTGTCCATCTGTCTCTATCTCTCTTTCTCTCTATCCCTTTCTGGTGCTCTTCAGTTTACTCAGTTAAAAATCTAATTTAAAATGTAAGCAGAGGCTGTTGAAAATGGTGTCAAAGTAAATGCAAATGGCAATATATACTGACTGCGACTTGAGGTAACCATGCCACGATGGTGTCATGGCACGGTTGGAGTCTAGGAGTCACAGTGAAGGAGATGAGGTGAGAAAAATTCCAAACCAAAGACTTTTGTCTGCTTTATAAATATATAAGAGAAAGGAGAGTGATCTGGGTCTGACTGTGAAATCATTTTCACGAACAACTGTTTGATGATCTTCCAAAGTCACTTTTATTCATTTACATTTTCATCATTCATCCTCCATGTTCAAAAAGCAGTCCACTGTAAAAGCACAAAATTACTTGGTGTCCCTGCATGAGAAATATATATTTCATTTCAGCAGAGGACTATTGAGAGCAAGCTCTCGTTTTCAAGGTCACCTGAATAAAATGTATAACATATCAATATATAATATAATAATGTAATACATGTATATACAAAACCTACATAATACATATATAATACACAAAATCACATAACAAACGTTCCAAGAAAACACACACATCCGCACTGCTCCAGGCCAGTCAAAAGGGTCCTAAATTGCGCAAAAGGGCCCAGCCCTCTGCAAATTGTTTCCCCTTTGTGGAACTGTCAGTCACTTGATACATTACTAAATGCAACATTTTCTGTGTATTCTGTACTTTACAGGTCATGATTTTAAGTCAAACACATGATACCTGCTGTTCTCAGCCTTTGTTCTTTAATGAGTCTGGGCATGGCGTGTGAGGCATGGAGCCCTGATAAAGAGGCATATATTGTTCTCCCTAATAAGGTGCACAACAGTTTTTTCATTCATTCAACCTTTATTTAATCTTGAGAAATCATTGAGGGACCGCCCTCATTTACAATGATGTCGAGAGTACAGTTAGAACAGAATAAATACAATAACAAAACAAAGCAAGAGCAAATATACAGTATATACACATGTATATACATATACACATGAACATACGTATACACCACATACATTCACATGTGTATACTCATACACACACATAAATACATACCTAGACACAACTACATATACACATACAAACAAGAGAATCAAACACACAACGCAGACAATCAAACAACAGAATACAGTTAAAAACAGTTACATTCAAGAGTGGAGTAGTTTGTAATCATGGTTTTAAACTGACCTATAGATACAGGTGCATTAAGTTTTAGTGCTTGTTGTAAGGTTTTCCAAGTTTGTGCAGCACAAAAACTAAAGGCAGTTTTCCCAAGCTCAGTATTTGCATGGGGTACTTCGAGCGTCAGCCAATCACTTGAGCGAGTTGAATAATGACTATTGGACCAGTTTAATAAGGAGGAGATGTATGACGGTAAGTTTCCATTTAGGGATTTGTAGATATGGGAAGACGCCTCTTTCGATTTCCTTTTCAGTGTACCATCAGCTTTACAATCTTCCTTTCACTGTAGCCGAACATGAGGAAGGAAAAGTCTCTATATGACTACATCTTCACAGAGAGCACTGTTTGTGCCTTGTGAGATGAATGTGTTTATGTCTGTATGTTTCGAGTTGATGTTTTATGCACCATCTCCAGGCTATGAAGCCCTCATTTCACAGCTCTCCAGAGACCAGTTAACCCCTCACTTCCTCCCCAGAGCATCCAATAGGGACCACAGTAGTTGTGTGTGTGAATCCTTGCTGTATCTTCTGTGGAGCAGACTTTCTCTACAGCAGTCGGGCACTCTGATAGCCTCCATTCATTATTCAGCTCTGCTACAGCTGCACCGCACCCCCAAGTAGCACAGGAATAAAACAAGGTTAAGAATTGGCATGAAATGTGTCTCGGAGTTGGAGTAGGTTGAGGAGACAGGGGAGGTGTGGGCCTTTATCTGCGCACCATCTTTTATTAATTGCCCTGGTGCTTAGACTGCGAGTTTCTCCGTGATCTTTAATGCATGTGCGGAATAACGTATTTACATGTTCTTCATGCATTATTCATGGACAGGGAGAAGGCTACAGTGTTGTGGAGGACCCTCTGCCCACAGGTCCTGTGTTTTCTTTGTGTATGTGTGTGTATGTGTGCCTGTCTGTTTGTATGTCTGTGTGTGTGAGCTGATTTACATTCAGCCAAGCTGTGAAATCCATTCGCTACCAGGCCCAACTACAGGAAGCGATGGAGCATCAGACAACAAACAATAATTCCTGCACTTTCACACAGGCTGCCAACTGGATTGATTGTCAGACAGAGGATGCCAGGTCTCAATGTCACCAAGAGGCTGTAGGACATCTAGTTTCATAATTCTGCCCTAGTCACATGTACTCTTCAGTTTCTGTTTGCTTAGTGTGAAGAGCTAGAGTCACTAGTCAGAGTGACAGTCCTATACTATGTGCTAAAAGACATCTTTGACAGGATGTGGAAAGAAAGTCTGAAAGTCTGAGTAAAGCCTCTCTGTCTGTCTTGTTTTAAATTGAGACATTTTCCCGTTCTCTTGCTGGCAGCAGTGCTGATTGATCAAGACAAAGCACAGCTCCCCATTGGCCTATTCATCATCATGATTGATGGATCACTGACTCAGTCACACCGGCAGTTTTTAAATTTCCACAAACTGCAGCTCATGAAGTCAACTCTGCACCGGAGCTGTCCTCTTATTTATGTAGTTTATGTGTTTCCTTGTTCTTCCACTCCTGCCTCTATTATCATAAGTCCAAACTCAGCAGATAGCTGTGATATTGATCATCGACTGGCCCTGGCCGCTCTCGTTTGACTTGTAAGGGAGCTCTGTGTGTCTCATTATTTTTTGTGCTGATTGCTGCTTGTAATTTACGTGTTGTAATTGTATCAGATTAAGTGTTGATGTGGTTGGACATTGTGCTGCTGCTGCCTTGCATCAGAGCCAATCCTGCTGGATAATTAGAATTGATTTAGTTACAGTTTAATTAATCACACTGTTAAATCTATGGTACTTATTGCAGACTCACACCGTGAGCTTTCAGTGTGCACAATTTGGTGTTTGGAAGTGTGTTGGCACATGTGTGTGCGTGTCCGCAGGGCAATTAGTGGGCAGAAAATAAAAAAACATTTACAGAAATTAACAGTGCTGCAAAAAACTACATTGAATTCATTTTTAGGCAAACTTTTATCACACAGGGCTTGAAATAGAAGTAACACAACAATACAACCATTCAATAAAATATCAGTACCAAATAGGATGATTAGTGATGTGTTTGTCTTAATATTACAATAAGATTTCTCTAAACTTGAGACATTGACTGTAACTATGAAACACGGAAATTTGTAGTTTGCAATTTTACAAATGACCTTAAAATGTGCCAGGAGTAAAGGGGAATTGTTCAGCAGTCCTTTACTTTTTCCATGTTGAAAATGCTGTACACAAACATTCTGTGTGTTTCCAGATGTACTTCTGTCAGGACACTGTTAGTTTGAACTTTTTGACTTTTTGCATTACGTTGCAACTAGTGTTGGCAGTACAGGACCTCTTGACACACAGTACATCACTAAATGTAAATAAAACATGGTGTATTTGATTGTGTGAGTTGCTGCAGTTGCTCCTGTTTTGTGTATCGTGATTGTCCAAGTGCTCTTTAGATGTGTATACTGCAGGGGGAAGCGCAGACAGGGAGAGGACCACTGCTGCTGTTGTTGTTCTCTTCAGGTTTATTCATCCTGAAGAGTGTTGGAGTGTGTTGTTGTGTGTGCACACCTCTTTGCCTCCTTCATAGTGTCAGAGAAAACAAAGGCGCCCTCGCTCTTGAAGGTCCTGATTGCAGTCATTAGGATGCACAGGCGCTCCCAGTGTGACGGGGCCTCTCCTCGAGGGGATTCAGCTTGCAAAGCGCCGCCGCTCGCCTGTTTTTAATAACAATCATCTAAAATCGCTGCAATTAGCCCGCAGCTACAAGGAGATGGAGAGCAGGAAGATGTGGAGAGGGAGGAGGGAGGGCTACAAGCTCAGATTCAGTGAACCTTTCGAATGTCAGCTCCTCTTTCACATGGAAAATTCAAGAGGGCCTTTGTGTTCATCAATTATTAGCCTTGAAAGTTAAAAAGATCCATTGTGTATTTTTAATCAGAGTTATATGGGGAATCTTTGAACTGATTCCCAGTCCTGCCCGAGGCTACAAGCAAAGGTAGTCTCTTTCACCCCACACATCCCCTCCAACTACTCCTACTCAGCTCTCTGTGTGCAGCTCAATATTGTATTATTCTTGCGCAGCCAAGGCAAACTATTCACTGACAGAAACCAGTGCAGCAGTGTGAATCCACAGAGGATGCTGCTACAATACTGTATATATACAAGTCTGTTTTAGGAAGAAAGGTTGAGAGAGCGGACTCCCCACAAATATGTAGGTGTCATCTTCAGGAAAGTACAAAAGCAGGGGAGGAAAGAGGGTTTCTGCAATCATGGGATATGACATACTGAGGTGAATGTTTTCTTCTAGCCTGCAAACAGGATGTGGAGTATTTAACGTTTAATTTGGAGTGTGTGTGCACTCAGTGATGTCCTTGATGGTCTGTCTTTGCCAGAAGCTAAACTGTCTGCACCATGTGGCAGAGGTTAATTTACTGTATCAGCCAAAGTCAGCTAGGTGTCTGATTTCACATTATACAAAAGGAAATGTATCTTAAAAAGTAATTTAGTATTTGCCTTAATTCCTTTCCTTAATTTTTCTTAAAAGACTTTTTTAAGTCTTTCCTTTCGAGTGTAGATCCATTCTTTTTATAAAAAAACATTTATATTGACACTTTAGAGTCCATTTGATATAAACGCTTCCTTAAAATGTCTTGTATTGAAAACAAGCTTGGAGCTGCATCCTTGGCACAACTATTAACTTCATGAGTCAGAATAAGAGCATTTTCATTGTAATTTAATATTGGACTCACAAAGGACATTTCCAATGCAGCAGAACCAGAGATATCTTTTTTTTCCATGCCTCCTTCAGTACCTGGTGCTGACATTACCCATGATGCAACTCGGTTCAATTAAAACAGAGGTCTGGTAAGCCCCCTTCTTTCTAAATCTACACCCCCAGATTTTTTTATTTTCAACCTTTTAGTCTTCACCCGCAACGGATAGTGACTCAGGCGACATCACTTGAGAACATTTATCAGATGTCACATAGTTCCCTCTGGAGACACAAAAGCCATTTACATATGCAGCAATACTGCCCAACACTTGTAAACAGATTTTCTTGTATAAAATGGGTGGAGTTTCTCTTCAACTAGTAATGTGGTATTTCTTTGATTTTTTTATGTTCTGAAGAGTTTTTTTTAAGTCTGTCAATGGGGTGAGCAAATTCTGTTATTTCAAATTTCAAATATATATTTTTTTTTACACTTACACTCTCTGTAATATTCTACCTTCTTTCAACATAAAAGTGCTTTTTCTTTGAAATGCACTGCAATGAAACAATGTGGAGCTGTCCTGCATCCTTGGCTCAGTTATTCAGTCAGAGCTCTGTTACTAAAGCTATGATTCTGCGATGTATGTCGCCATGGTTTTGAAAGATCTGAGGTTATAAATCTGTTGCTTTTACGGATGCCCACTGTTAAAACACACACCATGACAAACAAGAATAACCTGTTGGCAGCAGGCTGTGATTGAATTGAGCTAAACTTACCAACCAGAAAAAATGGAGCAGGGGAAAAGGAAGAGGATAATGATTTTTGTGTAAAGTATTTTCTGTTTCATTGAACAACTACATCTCTGTGTATAAAAATAATGGAAGTGAATGTGATACATGTTTTTTACTTTGCTTTTGAAGCAACATTCTCTCATTACACTGTATACACCCTTATCAAATACTACTTTATCAGTCATTTCTGCTGTCCTCTTCCTTCCACCTCTCCTTCTAATGTCTTGTCATGTAGCACCACCCACAGGTCATCAGGAGGTTGACAGGCTGGTGTACTGCAGCTCGCCGTCAGGGAAGAAAGACACTAGGTTCAGATTAAAGCAGCAGCAGTAGTAGCTCTGGTTGCCAGCTGAAAATCAGCTCTGAAAGCTCCAAAATAAAGCAGAAGAATTCTCAGTCATGAACAGACAGAAATGCCCGCATCACTGTTCCTTCTTGTGGGACGGGGAAAGAAAGTGCAGTGTACACGAGAGAACCCAGCGCGCTCTCTCAGATTCAGTCTTTGTTCGGGCTGTACTGAATTATTTAGCCGTGTGTTTAAAAGGCGCTCGGGGAGTTTCGACATTATCTCTTCAGAGCTTACACTCAAGTCTTTCTGGCCTACTGAAGCTTGCCGTCCTTTTAATGAAGTGTAGTGTATACAGACAATTGTAAATGAAGAGTTATCATGAAAACATTGAAGGGGAAAAAGTTTTGATAGAAAGCATGTTTGAAAGTGTGCTTTTAAATGCACTAGATGCTAGTTTTAGCCTTGTTGGCTGGCTCACATTGTGCTCTCCTATGAGACTGCAGGGAAGTAAAAGCATTTCTCAGCCAAACCCCCAGTGCTTCCTGTTACTTTTAAGATTGTACCAAGCTTTGCATGTTTTCTCTGCTTCACTTCTCCCCTTTGTCTTTTGGATTGAAAATAAGCCTTGTATAGTTCTCATTTGAATGCACTGAGCTTCTCCATTATTTATAATACAAGTACCTTTACACTGTTTGATGCTGTCACAGTGTTTTCACTTTGTTACAGATGTTGTTTGTAGACACAAGCTAAGGTGGTGGTTTTGTTAACTGAATTGATTCTGTTAAGAACTGTAATTCCACTAAATACTGTTTTGGAAATGAGACCTCTGCATAAGGTCAGAATTTAGGAACTGTTTTTTTATGGTACAATATGTCACAGCCTTGACCAAGTTTGATGTGCTCAGCAGAAAGTAGATCACCGTTGTTATTATGTGGGGAACTCACTGATTTTCCGATTCGTACAGATTTCACAAGGTTCTGTTTTGGGTCGTGGTTGTATGTTTTGCCTTTCTCAGAGAGCGATAGAAGCTTATCTGAGAGAATGTGGATTAGCTGACAAGGTTATCATTGTGAAACACGGCAGGTCATAGGTCAGCTTCAAAAACACGAGTCAACCCAAACTAAATTCCACACTCTTATCAGTGAACTCCTCCTCCTCTCTACTCCTCCTCACATCACTTTCCAAACAGCAAGTCTGCAGTCTCACTTAATCTTATCAGCCAACATGATGGACAAGGTCTTGTGATGCAGCTTATCCCCTTTTTTATTGCTCATTAGCCACAATTATGTGAGAGCTGCCTCTGTGGCCTGTTTTTTTTGGCAGAATAATCGATCGTGGCTGAGGAATATGTGTGCCGCAGCCAACACTAGCAAATCTGCCCTGATGAGTCTCTGATCCATGGTTCCTGGGTTGTTTGTGCAGTGCTTATGCCATCCACAGCCTATGTAGTTCAAAGCCATTTGACACAAAAGCTGTCGCAGTGGAAAGCCACAGAAATGCAAAGTTTAACTCCCACATTACTTCTTCAGTATTTCTTTGATTAGACCTCAGTGCATTCTTGCACTGCTTATGAAGTCTTCATCTCATACTGGCCCTACACCAGTTTTGTTCCAGAAAATGCCTGAAGTTTTAAGTGATAAACCTCAGGCTGAGAACCCAATTTTCCCCTGCAAACTCAGAAAGCCACAGGCAGCCAGCCTGCCTTTTAAATTGTATTTTTTCATTTTTGTGTGCTCTTCACCCAAATTGCCACACTGAGGGTAACAGAAATAATTTTCAGTGTTTCCTCGGGGGTGGGAAAAAAGCTATGCCGATTTTTTCTTCCTTTTTGTCGCAACGCAACCAGGGGTGAGCACAAAAGGGAGACAAACAGCTCAGTATCAGCCGCGATTTTGTGAATAGCCCAGTGGGAGTGCGGGAAGTCGCAGTATGCAGCAGATCTGCGTTGCTCTGAAACAGCAGCCATGCTGTGAGGGAGATGGCTTTTCTCTGTGACAGTCCGACTGTGAGCCACGGGTCTGCAAATGAAACAGGGAGAGGAGGGATGCAGCTTTTATAGATTCAAGGCCCTATTGCCTTACAGGGCTTGTCTGCTGCTGTGGTGAGGCAGAGGGAAAAAGCAGCAATGGATAAACAGACAAAGAGCTGCAGATAATTCTGTTGAAAATACAGTGGCGCATTTTCCTGCTGTTTGTGAATTCATCAGGCCCCATGCTGTGCCACTAGTGATTTCTAAATCCATGCAGCTCATCTGCTGTAGATGTATAAATTCTGTGTAGGGCTCTGGATGGCTGTGCAGACAGATTTTTTTTTTTGCTCTAAGTTCTCTGTGGTTGTGGTGGGTGGGATCTGCCAGCATTATCTTGCATTGTATTCTATATGAGCTTTATTGAGTTTCAAATTACAATGCTGGTCCGCTTGTCTTGGGCTCACTGCCACTGCTGAACTGACCTTGAATTTGTGACTTCTACTAGGCAGACAGTGAAGCAGGCCGACTCCTCTCAGACCCTGCTCCTGCAAGACCCTGCTTAACAGGCATCAGGCTTACACACTTAATACTTGGGAGGGGAGAGCACGCTTAGCTCTTAGCTCTCATTGCAGCTGACATTGTATTAGGCAGCCAGACAAGGCCGGACTGCAGCATCCTTATTAGCCCTGTCCATATTGGCTTTTCCTCAGTCTGACACTAATGTTGAATGAGAAAGGTTACGTTAGAATTTAATGGAATGGGTAGAAATGAGCTGTGCGCTGTACATGTGCTGCCGTCTCCTGCTGGTCTTTTCCCAGAGCTCGCCTGGCTGTCTGAAAGGCAGAGGAAGGGGCACAGAGGAGGCACTTGCAGTAGGTGGAGCTCTTGTGTTGGATTTTGATGTTGAAGCTTGACTCACCTGCTTGTGACGGACACAACAGCTGCCTCTGTATGTGTGTGTGTCTGCATGTGTGTGCCCACATCCCTTTCAGTTGGCATTTATGCAAAATGCAAAGACGGCTTATAAAAAGATTTACAAGCCCTCTGTATACACACACATGCCCAGTAATATAAACACATAAAACACATTTTCAGTGTAGAGCTAATTGACAGCTCTTGATTGGTGGTACAACACTGCCAACTGTTCGTGTTCACATTAGACCATATTAGAAATTGTAATGGGACTCTTATGTTTTCAGTTGATAATAGTTTGTGTGTGTACATGTAAGCTTTATTTACTGCCTGCAACCACCTTTCTCTCTGCTTCCTGACACCAACAAACGTAAACATCTCCCCCACAATTCCTCCCTCCTGCTCTCCCTCCTCCTCCTCTTTCTCTCTCCCCTTTGCGCCATCTCCTCCCCGCAATCTACCGCAGGCCCTCCATCTCTCCGGCCTGTCAGCATGCTTTTTCATTTGGCTTGTTGCTACAGGGGGCTCGACGCTGGCAGATTACAACTCGGCAGCCAGTCATTTTCAATTTATCAGAGCCCCCTCCCTCTCTGCCCCCTTCCTCCTCAGCCGGCCACTCGCCAGCATCAATTCAGACACATAGCAATTCCCCACCATCCTCACCTGTTCCCTCCCACCTTCCATATCTTCCTCTTTCGATCAGCACAGAAAATTTAGCTCACAAGCCCCGAGACAAAAAAAAATAAATATTGTGGCAGTGGAAGCATTCAAGTTAGAGAGGCAGCTAGTGCTGTATTATTACTTAGGCCTCTGTCACTGGTGATGACCCAGGAGAGTGGAAAATATCGATCGCATGTCACTCAAGGCATTCAGCAGATTGCATTGACAAAGCTTGTCGTGGCCTTTAATAGCAAGGTTAGCAGCCTTGGCTGGGACCCAGGAGAAAACTCTAACTGTGCCCTATTTCATGGTGGCTTTTAACCATTCCCTGGGTCCAGAGAGTGGATTGATAACAGTAAGGAAGTAATTTTACTCTCATAATTGCCTTCCTGTGGTTGACATTGGTGGCCCTCAGTGCCTATAAAAGTGCCTTTCAAGAACATGAGAAAGAGGGCCAGCATTGTCTGGCTGGTTTTTGTGACAGAAAATAGCTTCACATAAACAAAGACATTGTACACTTAACAAAACATGGTGGAGAAAAGTGGGGGGATCAAAAGAGGTGTACAAGTGTGATTTATGAGTTGAAGGAAGTCCATTACTCGCTAGAGGAAACCCAGACCAAAACACAAACAGAGTAAGGGCATGGCTTGCAAAGAGGTCATGGAGTAATTCTTTTGCCCTGGCAAGATCGCTGATAGCTGCTGAAAACACTTCTTGTCAGAGGAGAAAAAAAACGGACAAGATTTTGATCTCACTGTAATTCTCAACATAAATAAGAGCACTAAACCACCTAAATAGTCTCTCTTCAAGCCAAGTGATGTGGAACAAGGCTGAAATGTAACTGGTCCCCTGTGTGTTGTAATATGCCTTACACACATGTGGGGAAGCTATTTCTACAAGCAGCGTAGTCATTAATGGATGCTAGCAGGTCGTGCGTGACAGGTAGCTCAGTGCTGTGTAGGCCTATATCATAACGCTGGAACAGATTTGACTTCTTTAATTTGCACAGTAAAGCTGCTGGATAGAGAAATCCATGTTTATTTTCCATGGCTGGAGTTATGTCAAGTTTAGAGAATTAATATGTTCCATCTTGTATAAAACTATCTTTGATTGCACTACAAGTACGTGCCCTTGTTACTGCTGCTGTACAAAGGCTTTTCAAGTAGGAACTACTTTTCAAAGTGGTTCCAACTCTTTGAGTGGGGTTGCTGAAATAGTTTTTCAGCTGAAAACTGATGTGAATGCACATAATTGTGGAATGTCCTTGACAACTTTTGAGGCCTACAGCATGTATTTTCTCATGCAGTCATTTCTGTTTTAAACCTGGAGTGCGGGACTTCTTTCATGTAAACAAACGTCTGTTACCTTCAAGTCCTTGCCAAAGGAGTTCACACAATGCTAATTAAGCTGATCACCGCTAGATAAATCTCTCTGTTTCTTGCAGTATAGCAAAGTTTTTAAATGGGTGTCTGTGGCAACATTCCGGCGCTGACTCAGTGCAGGAATGTTGATAGTGATGCATTTAAACAAAGATTGGTTTTCCAGAGCAGGAGAGGGGAGCAATCATTGGCTACAGGCTACAGCAACTAGAAGTAATCTATGGCGGAGTCTATGGCGTCATAAGCACGTTGACACGTTCACATCACCCATCTGAGTTTTGATATTAGTTAGTTAGATGTTGTAGTTAAAGTAGTAAAGGTAGTGTATAGTTAAGTCCAATTTTACTTTCTCCTTGCTTCACAACTAGTGACACCCTAGATCAGTTAGAAGTGGAAGGTTGTTAATTTAATCTATTAAAAAAAAAAAGCATAATAGACAATGATGTTTTTCAGTGTCTTTGCCAGAAATGATGCCATCTAAGTGCATGCACTCCCATTACAGCTATAATTTCTGGCCAGCTTGGTTGTAATGGTTGGAGATGGGTAGAAAATTCTCCAGTGACCCTTCAGTAGTAAAGTACTTACTGCAAGATAATGGCTGTGTATTAAAGTGCAACGGAAGAAGAAATAACATGCTTTTAATGAGGCAGTGGTCTACAAAGATGCATTTATATGTGTAAACAGGCGAGGAGGTGAAGCTTTAAGATGATGCACAAGCAAAATTTAGTCTACATTTTTAACAATTTTTACATGGCACACAGCACCCCGTTTATTCTGATTTCAAGGTCAGTAGGCCTACAGTATAAATCTGGGCATAGCGAAATTTATTGGCAGGAGATATGGCTGACTTAAAATCTCATTTATGAATACTGTTTTTAATTCGTACAAATTGTCAGACAGATTCTGTACCAAAAGCTTTCTGGTAACTGTTGTTTTTAAGACATTTTAAGAAAAGTTTTTAGCAACACAGTTGAACTGAATAAAATACTAATTAGAATCAGAATTACTTATGGAAAATGGAACCTGAAATTTTAGTTATTAACAGAATATTTGATGATGAACTTTAATGTCGTACAACAATTTTACACTCAATTGTTTTCACTTGTCTTATCTCAGGCAGGTATCAGGGATGGCTGGTGCATTTTTCTCAAGGACACTGGCACTTTGTTCTATTAATCCATGAGTATCGTCATTCTGGTGCATTTCATGTTAGACGTACCACAAGCCGCTTGCGCTCTGTTGCCCCCGAGTAGTTGGTGGTGTGTAAGCATCAGCATCCTGATAAATGCTGTCGACGTAGGCGCCATGAGCCAAAACAAGCTCCTATCTCTTAAATTGAAGAGGAGTGAACCACACAGGTACAACTTAATCACTAGCTAGACCTACACAGTGTTTCCACTAGTAATATTTTAGTGTGGAAAACAATCAGCGCGAGTAACAGGAATAAAAAGCCAGAATACTTTACTGTACATTAGTCGTAAGCCACAAGCAATGGCAGGAGAGGGTGTGTGTGTCTGCCCGTCTGCCAGCAATAACAGTCCCCCGGCAACCCGGACTAATAATATAGACGGACCGCTTCTCACTTCCGTTGTGGCTTTTGCATTCATGTTGTGGTGTTTGCATTCGCATAGGCGTAGATTTAGGTAGGGATGGTAGGGACCAGTCGCCACTTTTAGGTATTGTAGAATATTCTCTCTTTACCAGTTGTATTTGGATCTTTAAGGTGTTTGACTCTTAATGTAGGATATTCCTTACAACACATAGACAGAACTGAAAAAGTGCAGAGATTGCTTTCTGTGAGATCCCTAGCCTGTCTGCTGCCTACCAGCCCATTATGGGCACATTCCAGCTGCATTTTTATGACCAGTCAGATGATAGGTACGCCAAGTAAGTCAGGTACGCCATCAATGTGGTTCCACTGTAATGTTAATGGACAGTATTCTGTCATCATCATAGCTTTCTATCTCATCTTGCATCGTAAAAGTACAGTATGATGTTGCATTACATGCAAGTTATTTCCTGTCTCTGAAGTCCTGATTATTTCAATTACAATCAAGTTGTTTGGCTGTATTTTTGTTGCCCTTGGCTTTTTGCTGTTTCCCATTACCAGTCTGTTAATTCTGCCAGAGCAGATGTTTTCTAGCTTACTCCTCACGAAGCAGGCAAACTCAGGCTGCTATTAATACAGTGGGAGAGTAGCACGGTTTTTATGACTTGATAACAGCAGATGTGAATTTCACGAAGGTGACTAAATGTGGACGTTTACAGCAGGGATTAGTGATAACAGCGCTGGCTCCGGGCTGACACCCTGGGTCAGCCAAATAGGAAATGTGTATCCTGCCATCAGATTTTACAGCCCCCTCTAATCCCCCGAATAGCAGTGCAGATGGAGCCAAATGTAGGTAAGGTGAGACACTATCTATCTTGTTGGTTTACACCAGCATGCAAGCCACAGCATGGTACTTGATAAGTAGGGCTGCCTGTTCATTAAATGTCAATGTCCACCTGCTGACCAGAGATCAACTTCTGACCCCTGCCTTAACATCCACTATGTTATTAGATACTGTAATTGGATGAGAAATTACTGCAGATATGCAAACAGCTGACCACAGGGGGCTTGTAGAAATGAGCATTGATATTCACAGGTAAGGTGATTAATATGAGTGATGATGCAATGAGAGAGAGGATTTAGGCTCTTGTATCATTTTAATGTTAAAATGACAAATAGTGAGTAGTACTGCAATGTCTATTTGCTACAATTGGCACTTAAGTGTATAAAATTCAATCACAGTCATTCTTGTGTGTTTCAGTGTGAATGTGAATGAATGAATTACATGTTTTTTAAGTTACTCTTTCTCTTACGGATCACCTTTGATTTAATCTCAATTATCATATATGTTTTCTAGCTTTATTTATGCATTACTTTCCAGCCAGTAGTTCCTCCATGCCTCAGGGTTTAGCATAATGACAGAGCTTTGACCTATTTAGGTTGTCTTTCTTAAATAGCCACAGCCGGGCTACAGTGCTCAGGCATTTTACAAATGTTTTGCATCTTCTGAAAAGCTCTGGTCATGCATTTTCCATATTTTCTGAAGCAATGTATGTCACGGTGAGCACTCATCTGCTTTTCGTGTACCATATAAAAAGCCATCTTTTCCTAAACTAGAAGCATTTGTCTATCATATTACCACTGCACATGAGCTGCACACAAGGCTTGACCCAGTGTTAAGTGTCTGCGCTAAATTTCATTGCCTCCATCTACTGGAAGGCCTGCCAATATACTGGCAGTGAATTCCTGGAGGAAAATAAATGGCAATAAAAGAGAGAAATGATAGCCCCTGCAAGCCGATAGGAGAAGGATTTTTCTCTGCTGTCTTTTTTCCACACCGCTCTTTATTGAGGCTGCCCAGCTTGGGGAGCTGTAATTTGGCGCATTGGCTGCGGCTTTAGTTGGATGGGTCCCTGAAAGCCAGTATTGAAGTAACGACTCGCTAGCACAGATTGAAGAGCTGGGGAATCATGTAATTAATTGCACGCAGATTTCTTTGATGGGTAGTTATGTGGTGATGAGCGCTCAACTGGGCAGCTAGAAGGGTCTTTTTGACCCCCACTGCCCAGCATCTCTCCTCCCTATGCAGTTTCCCAATGCATTCTCGGAAAAAATTTAGTACCAGAGTTCTCTTAGTCTTCTTTCTGTTTACTGTACATGGGAAATGTTAGAGCAGGAAGGTTATTTTACTGCCACGCTGGGCTACTATAACAAGATGCTCAGATATGATGAGAGAATAGAGGTCTCCTGCTGCTCTTATATTATCTCCCACCCCTCCACGCACTTTTTCTCCACCTGCTCAGTTCATTATTAAATCTGGGAATTGTCCCCATAACTCAATCCACCAGACTACAGCATTATATGACCATTTGTGAGAAGGCAGAAGGGTGATTGCGACGCAGGGCAGAGGATGGATGTTAAAAGCATATTGATTTGTCTGTAATGCTGTCATAGATCAGAGATTTATGGCAATATATAAATGCAGCCACAAGCTCTAGTAGCCTCCAGCCTGCGATGGAGGAAATGGAGTCCTTAGGATGACTGATGAGATCAAGACAGTGCTCTCAACCACGTTTACCCCCCCCCCCCCCCACACACACACACACACACACACCTCACCCCCTCTGAGCCTCCATTTCCCACTCGTTCTACTCCTCTCAGGATGCTCTCACCCTGCGGCTGCTGTGAATAGTCTTTAGTAGCTCCATATCTTTGCGTTGGCTTCACATTCCAGTACAGAGGCTAGAAAAACCTCCTCTGTGGCCTGAGATTGGTCAGAGTGGGTGCATTCAGCCTCACTGATCTCTCTCTTGCTAGAAAAATGATGCCTGACAAGGTCGCCAGAGATCAGTGCCGCTCAATGATGCTAGAGGATTGAAAGGAAATGGACCTTCTCTATGGTTACATACCTAGGTACTGTGAGTGACATCCTAACCACAGGCAAACAGTAGGCTTAAGTATAAACAGTATTTTTACCATGTTGTTTAGTCACAGTGATGAACAAACACACAACGTCCATGCTACAACCACAGAGATAAAAAGAGGTATAAAGGGTTACTTTCACCCTGTATGTGTGTTTGTGACTCCACACAGAGCTAACTGTAAACAAATCTGGGGCAATGGAAGCCAAGCACTGATGCTCAGTGACAGGCTGTGAGCGAGGGTGGCAGAGAGGGTTATGGGTGATGAGAGGACCAGGCGGGGTTCTTGTCTGTGGCAGTTAAAGCAGCTGGGCCTCAGAGCCAAAAACAGGGTCAGAGCCAGGCCACGCTGGTGGGCTCGCCACTGTCAGACAGATGACGTAGGGCCTGTTGTCGCCCCCTCACAGTCCTGACAAACCCTCAGCTCCTCTCTTTACATAACAGTCTCGTCAGATAAAGCCAGCTACAAGTTTAACAACTGCTGTTGTTGACCAGCCCAAGGTGGTTTTACTAGATGGGCTCATTGTGAGGCAGATGTGATGTAGAGGCTGGTAGGGACATAATTAGTGATGCTTAATGTGGACTAATGTTTGGCAGTGGCGTCTCCTAAGGATGTACACAAGGGTGTTTATAAGGTCGACAGAAATTCTTCAAATTGTTCATTTTAAATGCTGAGTCGTGAAGCTCACCAGCACTTTAATAGCCCTGGTATATAGACCTGTGAAGACAGCATAAAGGAGATATTCAAAGTGTAGTCAGTGGAAACCAAGGGGATTTGACAGTGCTGCAGGAAATAGACAATTTATTATCAGCCTAGGTAGTGGATTATCTATAAAACTTTCATGGTCCTCCCTCAGTGGCAAGCAGCCATAAAACTTCCCAAATGAGGGACTTGTTAATTTACTTGTTAAAGCAAATTAAAAATTTATAAGCGCTTTTAGGTAAATGAGATCCTCTTTCATTGCCGCCCTAGTGGGATTCTCTCTACTAGGTCCTGAGAGGACAGGTTAGCTGTGCTGAAAGCCGCAGAAGAACAATAAAAGCTGTTTGATTGTTCCAGGTTTTATTACCGCCAAGCTCTGCAGCTGCTGTTGTGCGTAACTAAGGGAAACCAGGAGCTGATGGCTATCCCACTGAGGCCAGTAGAGAAAACTGAGCCCACTTCTCTCGATGTCAGTTTTTTTTTTTTTCCGTTTTTTTTACTGTGGGATGAGGGATGGGTGTTGGGGGGGGTGGTGGAGCTGCTGGGGCAGGCCGGCTGTGTATTGCTCTGTTTTAAAAGGCCTTTGTGGTTAGAAATGTTAGCAGGCCTACTTTTGTGCTTGATTGCATTGAGTCAGTAGTGCAGCCCTTGAGAATAGGTCAAAACACTTGTAAAATTCCACTATGGTAATGGTGAGCATTTTTCTTTTAGTGAGAAAATAATTGACTCCACATGTTCAAGACACTTTTGTAAAAGCTGTTTTTGTGTGCTTTTGAGTGGAACACTGTTAAATGAGATGTTTCATAATTTTTCTACACTCTGATCTGACATGTCAAGATAAGGCATCTATGACATTCAATAGCACCTTTTCATGTATTTAATGTGGCAGCAGTAATGCTGTTATGAGGTTATCCATAAAGATGCTTGTTTACTTCAGTCTAACCTTCAATAGACATGTTGAAGAGCTAGGCTCTTCAGCTACTGCTCATGAATGTGAGGACTAATTGAAATTCAAGAGAGTGGAGAGTTTCTAAGTGAATATACAGTCAGATCTATATGAAGAAGGCCACTCAACAAAATGACAATCCTCTGACACATTGGAAATCCATACCATGGTAGACCTTTGAAGAGGAAGTCATTGACAGCTCATTTGCTTATTTATTATCTATTTAAAGAACTATCTTCTCTGCTTATTGGTATTTTTTTCTAATAATGTGGTTGCTATGGTTAACCGTAACAAACTGTTGTGATAATACTGTTTTGTATTTGCACCCTTAACTAGAGCTGTCTGCAGCAACACATTTTAGTAACCTGAAACTAATAGAATGTTTTGTTTTTTTACTGCCTGGTGGAATGATTTGAATAGTCTGCCAAATAGTTGATGTGTCATTGTCTCTTCACTGATCAAAGCGATCCAGACCGAGCGACAAAGTCTGAATTCTGAATTTCATATTTCATAGAAACTTTACTGGACAATTTGAAAAATGAAAAATAACAAAAATACAAAATAAAACAAGGATTTGCCCTCAAATTACTTCACTTTATAGTATTTAAATAAACTAAGGAATTGGTCGATAAGTCCAGTGTGTAGTGATAGTATTACTGCAGATATGTTTTAATTTTTGACTAATAACAGTGTAATACAGCCGCCATTCCAAAAAAGTTGGGACATTATGTAAAATGTCAATAACAACGTAATGCAATGATTTGCAAACCCACTTCAACCTAAATGTAATTGAATACACTACAAAGACAAGATATTTAATGTTCAACCTGATAAACTTTATAATTTTTCATAAATATACACTCATTCTGAATGTGATGCCTGCAACAAGAGTCAAAAAAATTGTGACAGGAGCATGTTTACCATTG
>JBBPCS010000136.1:30384-43224 GCA_037974645.1 Hollardia meadi
CTGAGGTCTCCGTTTTCATACTTTGAGTTTCATAATGCATCATACATTTTCAATGGGGGACAGGTCTGGACTGCAGGCAGGACAGTCTAGTACCTGCACTCTTTCACTCTGAAGCCACGCTGTTGTAAGGCAGCAGAATGTGGCTTCATTGTCCTGCTGGAATAAGCAGGGACATCTCAGATGAGCTCAGGCCCAGAGAAGTCAGCAGTGTTTCTGGATGTTGTTGATATATGTCTTGCACTTTGCATGGTAGAGCCTTAACTTGCATTTGTAGATGCAGCGACGAACTGTGTTCACTGGCGATAGTTTTCCAAAATGTTCCTGAGCCCATTTAGTAATATCCTTCATATAATCATGTCGGTTTTTAATGCAGTGCTGACTGACGGATCGAAGGTCACGACCATTCAATGTTGGTTTTCGTTCTTGCCGCAGTAGATGGTGAAATCCCCAAATTTCTTGCAATTGCATGTTGAGAAACATTGTTCTTAAACTGTTGGACTATTTCCCCCTGCAGTTTTTCACAAATTGCTGAACCCATCCTTGCTTGTGAAGGACTGAGACTTTTGATGATGCCACTTTCATACTAATTCATTATACTATCACCTGTCACCACTGAACCTCTTTACCTGTGGAATGTTCCAATCAGGTGTTTTTGAGCGTTCCACAACTTTCCCAGTCTTTTGTTGCCCCTGTCCCAACTTGTTTGAAACAAGTTGCTGGCATAAAATTCAGATTAACCATATATTTTTAAAAAATCAATGAAGTTGATGAGATACAACATTAGATATATTGTTTTTGTACTGTTTTCGTTTGAATTAAATGTCGAAAAGGATTAGCAAATTATCGCATTCTATTTTATTAATGTTTTACAGAGTATTCCAACTTTGGAATTGGAGTTGTATTTTGACAAACAGTTATCAAGTGAAAAGTAGTTCACTTAAGTGTGTGTGTCCCCACAGACAAAATAACAAACTATTTTCACTCAGTTAAAAAGGGCTTGTTCACTTGTCAACACAGGACTGTCAAACCAACTGCACTGTGGTAGCAACAGTTCTAATTGTAACTTAAGTAGAAGCATTTGTTTTTTTGTTGTTTTTTTGTTTTTTTCATTATATATGTAAATATATATGTAAATTGATTTCTCATACTTGTATGCTGAACTGTTTCATGCCGAGATTTGGGCTCCTCTTTTCTAAAGCATCACGCTGACTGCAGATTGAAAACAGTTGTTGATTCTCTACTTCAGTAACTTCAGACTGGTAAGAGAGATGAAGGAAATTTAAAAAAAAACTTTATCCCCTAACACAGAACAGATTGCAGGAAAACAAGACCTCACTGTGCGTAAATTAATGGCAGATTGACTTACGAGCAGTTTAAATGTTTCATTAAATGCTAATGTCTTGCTGTGTCTTTAATTGTTGTGAAATTAGCCTCTGGAATATTAAAACCATCTGTTTGTTATCTTCCTCCAGGGCCAGTTCTTACACAGGCCTCCCAGATACAGTAAGGTCATTAAATAAATGCATCAGTATGCCTCAACCTTCTTCTTAATTAATGTCTTTACATTGCATCAGTACAGCACATCAGTCTGGGGCATCTGCACACATGTCTCTTCTGTCCACTTTAGATCTCTGTTGAATGCAGTAAGGTGTACTGGTGTTCATTACAAGAGGTCCAAAAATAAAATTTAACAAAGTTTAATGGGCTATAAAAATATAGCGAATGCCTTGCTTGCTATAATGAGCGGGAGTGGTCAGATCAACAGAGGTCACAGAAGCTGACCCCCGCACCCACACACATCGGCTTCTTGTTTAGATTTATCATCAGACAGCATTAAATTTCACTTTTGAAATTCACTTTTTGATGGCACTGACCACCAGCATTCCCTTCTTTTGCTTAAGACACCCATTAATCACACCATAAAAAGAAATGAATCCATCATCTGAAAGGGGAGAGCAGATGAAAAAAAAAAAACAATTCTCTGAAGTAATTTAAGGGAGCTCAGGGGGAAATTAAAGAGAACAGGCTGAGGGATATGTTTTCAAATAGCTGTGTAATCAGGTCCCAAGCTATGTAATAGCCCTAAAGATGAGCAGCTCTTTATTGGAATGGCTTTATTAGACACGTTCTTCAGACATTACACATAGTTAAATTTGTGCAAGATTCTGATTTCATGGAGTACTTTCCCATTGATAAGCCAGGATACAGACAGTGTGATTATGTGGTTTCACTACGGAGTGAAAGAGACAGGTTGATTATGCATTGATTAATAAAAGACAAATCTCTATCTTTGCCTGATTATACAGTATTTTTTATAAGCTTGCCATATATGAGTTTGGCTTTGGGCTGCAAATATTCACTTCACTAAGGTCTGCACATTTTCTTTTGTCTGTGTGCACATTCATAAATTCATGAGTATTCCGGCGTGTGCTGCCCAGCATTGTCAGCAGGGACACAGGCTGGTTAATAAATATTATAGGTCAACATGTTTTGATGAAGAAGCCATAGACTGGGGCATAAACAGCATCCCTCGCCCTTTCTTCAAGAAACAGTTCATGGACCATGGTGGATGAGATATTATTCCCCTTTTCTCTCAAAAAATATGTAAACTCCCCTCAGACAAACTGGCATTTACAAGAAAAAGAGAGAAAATGTGCCCTGGTGTTTGTGGGAATAAAATGTGTTGGAGGTAATTAGTGCTATCACAGCGCAGAGCACTGGTGTGCATGTGTCTGTGCACGTGCCACATTTGGTTATTGTGTGCTCTCCCCAGCCTTGTTTCAGCACTGTCTGACCACATAGACTCATGCATACATGTACACACACATATTCAGACACGTGCACACACAGAGTCAAACAGGCCCATCAGGTATTCCCAGGACTCAAACTCTCTTATCACATTCAGCACTCTGACAAATCCACGCGCCTTCACCATATCATGCAATTCTCCCAAGAAACAGGATTCCTTTCACACCGCTAATGGCTACAGAAAAAGGAACATTTTCATTTTAATTATCTGCTCAACTCAAGGGTTCATTTGGAATTCCCCACCTAGTGCCCTTTCATTGCACTAAATTATGGCTGATATCTGAAAAGAGAATACTGAAGGCGATGTCAAAAAAAAACCATACTGTTGTGCTGCCCCTTACCTCCAAAGCAGGAGAGAGGGAGGGGAAATGAGAGGGCCATCATCTTCTAGTTCAAGTCCTCTGTGTGTGCAGCACCACGCTCTGCTTTACCTATTTGGTGGTAGAGCAGCCTTTTACTACACTGTCCCATAAAGCCAGCTTTTTATGTGCTTTGAAATAAAAACCTGCAGCATTTGTCTGGTCTGGAAGGAGCAGCATGGTAGCTTCAGAGGATATCAATCGCAGACTTGGACAGGGAGTACAGACTCCACCTCCTTCCACTTCGCTCCACACTCCCTGGAGTCTTTTATTGTTCTCCAGATTTTGAAGGGCCTCAGATGCTCGCACATTGGCACGTCGTCCTCATTATTCCTGTCATTTTGCTGCATCTCAAACAGAGTGTCTGGAGGATGACACTTGCTGAGCTCCTGCTGCCTCGGCATGTGGTGTCTGCTTGGAAAGGATAGTGGCTCCATTTGAAGGTTCTGGAAGGGTCTTTGTCCCCGCTCCCTATTTCATGAGCTGAGAGGAGTTTCATACTGCGAGATCAGATGGTGTCTATCATTGGCAAGCGGAGTGATGGCCGCTGAATAGGCTCAAAAACATGACAGATTTACAGAGACAGCGCCGCAGCTCCTGCCAGTTCTCACATATTCATGAACCGATTTCTGTGGGATGTCTTCCCTAGCCAGCATTATCCATGTAAAGCTCTAAGCTGCAGTGTTTACAGTTTTGCTTCATGTTGTTAACCCTTGGTCTCCTTGTGTTTTGTGTTTGGCAGCTGAAGCCGGGGCAGAACAACTGTAAGGACAGCGACAGCGAGAGTGTAAGTGGAGGGTCCAAGCCTTCCATCAGAAGTAGCTCTAGAGACAGACTGACAGATGTGAGTACATTTAAAAAATCTATCACAGTTCAGTGGTATTGCGAGCTTCTCTCAGAACTTATTTTAACAAGTTTTCATAGTGTGTCATCTCCTTTAAAAAATTTTTGGTTCATATTTTTGTATTTAATGTATTTATCATATGGGTTTAGCATTTAATTTTAAAAAAAGAATAAAAGATTGGACACAATAATGGGAAAACAAATTCTTGGCAAATTTATAACTTACCAACTTCTCCACGGATGATTTCCTACTCCTACTTAAAGGTGCCCCTGAGTTTTCTTGTAAACAAACAAAATTTCTTTTTATGTTCAGTGTTCCCAAAATGCAAATGCACTTTTGTTACTCTTAACATATTTGCAAAGCTGTTATTTTAAAAAAATTTGAAACATGCATTGTTCATATCCAGGATAACAGAAAGGCATGAGAGTTGTGGCAGCTCCTAAACAATGTTGAATGCACAAGTGGCTAGTTCACAAAACTGCCTTCTTTTTGTTACTTATGGACATGAGTCATGTAAAGGTTAGAGAGGACGTATTAGTTGTGGTAAGTTTCTAGCTTTGGTAGAAGTGTCGCATATTTTATTGCTTTGAGAATGATCATGTTTACGTTAATTATTTTAAAATTAATTGATTCAAATTTATCAAGAAATATTTTACATGAGGAAATAAAGGTTTACTTTTTATAAGCAAATTAATCAGCCACAATTATTCATTAGTTGCACTGCTTGTACCAGTCTCCGCATTTTCAAAAAGCAGTTGCAGGTGGACAGTAAGATACTTGTACACAAGAAACTTCATGCCAAACTACGTAATGGTTACATGTAACAGTAAAAAACTTTGAAAACTATGAAGTCATTATTATACATTATTGCATGTTCGTTCAGCATAAATGTTAAAAATTCTACTCCAGTTTCATAATTCAAGAGTCATTATGTGTGCATAACCTTGAGCTTATGGTATGTCACATAGTCAAAAGGGAAGTTATTAATGTGATATCCATTTTGTCATGATTTCTTTTGGTGTTGAACAGAAAAAATAGACACCATTTACACCCTACACACACACACACACACACACACACACTCACGCTCTCTCCCAGAGATTCTTTATGACTGATAATAAAAGACACTACTTACCCAGGTTCCTGTTCCTTATGGAGGAGCTGAAGGCAAGCATTAACTGACAGAAGAAAGAGCGGTTGTGTCCTTACGCCCTGTGACATATTCTAAGTTGAAAAGCGAGCAGGCTTGAGGGACCTTGCTGCCAGACACCCACCCCTGCTCTTTGATTTGTGTGGAGAATCTACAGCGATGCAATCAGATATGTAGCCATAATGAAAGCTGTCAGTTGGAAGACGAGGTAGTCTTTGAGGAAGACATGGCCGAACAACTGAAGCAAAACTGATTCTGCATGTAGCTTTACGATGCTTGACTGGGCATGAAATGAAATAAGTAATTTGATGTTGACAACAGAAATTGAAATGATATTTGCTGATTTCTGTCAGACTGCACTCTGGTGACGGTGCAGCAATATACCAAGGAAAAATTTGCTTGAACACTGGAGGTTCGAAAACACTTAACCCATGGATGATTCATATGCTTTACTGTAACTGTCACACAGAATAATAAAAGCATTCAATTTATTATCTGTTGTGTAATGATATCTAAAAATCCCTGGTAACTCTGCATTTTAACCACTGCTACTACTATAACAACATATATATTAAACAACAACATATTATTAAACATAATTATATATAATGGTTAATTTTTAATGTATTAGTACCAGCTTTTGGTTATTCAAATTTGATTCCCATGGTCAAATCAAGCAAACGCCTGCTGATTATTCACTTGTTACTCTGTTTTGTTTTTAGATATTTTGTAGAATAATGCATGGTATAGCTCCATATAGAAATAATTTGATTACCTTAAAGAGGTAGACCACAAATATCTTTTGTTGAAAGGGTTGCATTTGGTTGCTACATTGAGCTTAATATTAGTTGCTGTTACTTTAAAGTGACAAGCAAAATCATTTAAAATTAAAGCTGCAAGCAGCGTTGAACGGGCCCTCGCACCCTGCACACGTCGAGGGGAGTATCAGTGTCTGGAGAACACACACTAATTAGACATAATGTTGCTGTATGTCAGGTGTAGACCACACCATATAAATTAATGTAATTTGGATAATGTTTGTCACATGAGGTTGATTTTCTGTTGTCAATAGGTGGCGCTATGACTATTACTGACTTTTGACTTGTCTTCAGGGCAGGACTCCTATCAAACTTGTGAAGTTTGGGACAGATTGAACCAGGGGCATTGGCTGGAGTCTTAATCATTGTCGGCAAAATGTACTACTAAATTAAGGGCGTATGTTTAATTTAAACCCGGTGGGCTGGGGGGACATATTAAGTGGGGGGTCTGGGGTCTGAAATTTTGAGCGTCAAACACTTCATTTGCTACATTCCTACATTTGATAACAGTATGTCAATACAATGCTTAGTTATGTGACATCATTGTGGAGTCCAATGCGATAAATGTGGGCCAAACACAAGCTGCCTTGGCATTATAACTGGTCTTAACTACCTGCCTGTCCACTTTCTCACCTGGTTCTTGCTCTCTTTCTCTCTATATTTTTTCATGTCAGCTCCACGGGAAGAAATCAACAGTGTGTTTGTATTTATTGATTCATTGATTTTATTTCCCAGCCCACCGGAGCAAGTGAGGGGAATCTGCCGCTCACAGACATACTGGGAGCTGATCAATCAATGTAGATACGGTTAATAATTTAAAAACACATAACGTTACAGCGGGATATTTGTGTGATTTAAACAGCTGCCTGTGCAGATTATGCTTCACTAAACGTGACAAAAATAGACTCGCAGCGTAAAAACTCAGGGGTCTCTGGTTACCATGGAGACGACTTAAAACCCTGCGCTGAAGCATAAATTGAAAATGTCCTGTGCCTGTTTAATTTCTGTGGAGCGACACTCATCCAAAGTGTCGAGCGCCCACGTATAACGTTAAATCAGGCTTAGGGTTATAGTTAACGCTCAGAGAAGCCTGCTCACAATAATAAAGTGCATCAGTTAGCTCGTTAGTGGGCAAGTGTGCAAGCAGACTAGCTCAGAGAGCTAACATTAGCCGACAATCCCTGAGCTAGCTTGCTAGCTAGCGAACAACGTCAGCTAACGTTCTTTGATACTATGTACACCATGGAACTTAAACCAAACACTTTCTAAGTCACAGTAATAACGACCACTTTGACCCAAATTTCTCTGCCACAACATTCAGCAATTATAACTGCTAATGTTTTCAACTTACTTGTGTTTTTAATCTGCGCCATCAGCAACATGAAGTTCACTAACGTTACCTTCTTGTCTCTTCTCAGGTTTTACTGGCAGACTACCAAATTGCCTGTCAGCCAATAAGACACAAGGATTTCCATGTATTTTCCTGTAAACCCTATCTGATTGGTCTGACCGTCTTGCCTCTGTTCCGTTCACTGAAAATACAAAATTACAACACTGTCGTCTTCTTTAGTGACACACCGCTCAAAGTGGAGAATTATTCAGGGCTGAAGAAAAAAATCTTTGGGGCTACAGCCCCGAATGCCCAGGCCAGGCAACACCACTGACTACCCCCCTATGAAAACATGTTTAAATCCACTAGATCTGGATTTATATTTGGATCCACACTAAACTGTACTCACTCATAGATACCAGCTCTCTAAATATGCCTGATTTGTTTTGTTTTTTTAAAATCAAGATCAGTGCATTATTCCCTGGAAAATGAATGAAAATGTCGAAAACGCCCTATCTCGCAATGTTAAAGAAAGAGATAAAAAAAATTCCTGGATCCGCCCCTTTATCCGGATCCATGCCATGGATTCTCCCTTGGCCCATGCCCCATCCTTTCACCAAGTTTCAGGGAAATCGGTTCAGTAATTTTTGTGTAATCCTACCGACAGTCAAACAGACAAACAAACAAAACAAATGGCACTGAAAACATAACCTCCTTGGCAGAGGTAACAAATAAAAACTCTATCAGGTGGGCGCCGAGGATGAGTTCAGGAGTCTGTTGTCTTTTAGTATCCTTTGGGTTTTGTGCAGCCTCGGTCAATGACTACCGATAATGTTCTGGCCAGTTTTAATCATAGATATAAAAACATAGATAAAAATAAATGTTTACAGTTTTCAATCAATTTCATTGAGTTCTTTTATCTTCAAGAGTTTATGATCTACATTGTCTCCCGTTACTTAGAATATTAGTATTAGTGTCAGGCTTACTTGGACTTTATCTGTATCCTTTCACTGCTATATACTGTAACTATAGAAAGCAAACTGACAGTAGTGTCTCACTATTTGATTTGTATTTGCTGATTTTGTTCAAGTTTTCTGGATTCAACTTCGATTTTTTTCAGTACTTCAATGTGAATGAGCTGTGTTATGACCTAGATGACAAAAAAAGCTTAAGTGATGGGGATGTAGACAGAAAAAGCCATTTCCACAATGTTAAAGACTATCTGCAGATTTCATGTACGTATGTTAAATTGAGCAGATTTACATTAGTTTAGGTAGGCCACGAAAGTCATCCTCAGTTCATTATCCCAGCTAAATTAGCTGATCTCAAAGCCAGCCCACATCAGCTGATGGGTCAGCTGATACCTTTCCATGCATCCAATTGGCAATTCTCATACAGGGTGCACTATTTAAGCTGCTTGGGCCTGCCTACTCCTTCTGCTTCCTCTGCAAGCCACTTTGTAACCCTGTGTCTGACTTAATCAATGCCATTTCTGTTGTCACTGATGCCTGCTCTGTTCTCTACCCCGCAAGGTATTTGCTGCTTAGCTCCCTGCCTTTCCATGTGGGCACATGGAAGAGAGAGATGTGCTCTCCCTGCTTTTAGGCTTTCCAACCTGAAAGGGCAGAACAGAGCCATACCACTAAATATCATATAACTTACTGTAAAAAGTAGGCCTAATATCAGTTTCTTTGACTATTGTGGATCTGACTATAATTTTCTTTTTGTTTAAGTGGCAATACAATTTTCAATATGTTTCAATGCCAATGTTTCCTTTCTCATGTCAGGTTTTGCTGTGAGTGGCAATTATTTTATGTCAGTGTTGTAACCCCATATTGCTCCTGTTTTGATACTGTGCTGTCTTCATCAAATATTTCCTAAAACGGTCTCCCTTCATTTTTCCGTCCTCTTTGACAAATGGGGTTTATTAATCAATAAGTTCAATTACTGCTGCTGGATTGATTGGGCATGCTTCGCACAATTGAAACCAAATGGATTTCCCCCCCCAAAAAGCAAATGCCACTGATCAATCTCCCATGCTGTAAGAAAAGTTAGTAAAGGGTTTTAATTAGAAAGCTTTTAATCTGAAATGGACAGGCTCAGGAACAAATTAAAAATGAATTTGTTAGTGTTTGTTCTAATTTTTTAAAAATCCCAGCTAACAAGAAAATAGTTCTGTGTTATTTATTGCTCTGCGTTGGTTGTTTTTGGGTGTACTTGGAGACTAACCTTAAGTTGACTCCTCAGCTTGGCTGTCAAAAATTAGTGCTCTTCAGTCATTGCTCTGTTTTGGCAGCAAGTTTTCCTCCCACATTCCAGTGATTTATACCAAAATGCTCTTTTGTTAGATATACTTTTGCTTCTAGTGCCATCATTCTTCTACTGAAAACACAACACACATGATAGTGGTATGAGGTAATACAGCAAACTGAATATGATAAATCATGTTGAATAATTTTAAGCAAACAATTTGTCTTCTCTGTGTTTCGGTAGCTCTTGTAGGATCATTAATCGCAGATTCCACTATACTTCCACAATACTTTACAGTAAAAACACTGGCACTACATCCCACATAAATGTAATAAATTGAATAAGTCCTCCATATTAAATGACAAAATATGGCATTTGTTCATGCCTGCTAGAATAACAAATAGAAATATTTTCGGATTTGAAACTTCTATTGACAAAGTTGTATTGTTTGTCAGTGCCTTCAAAAACCATTAGTTTTAACCAGTTTAACAACACTATGATGAAGGCTTGTCAGTTTCAGGCACAAACACAACTTGGTTATGGTTGGTTTGGGCTCAAATTAATAGAATGTTAAGGTTAGGGGACCTTTGTTTTCATGCAAAACTCATTAAAAAAAACTCATAAAAAATCATAGTCATTGTTAAAGGAAACCGCCATTGACTGCCTGTAGGAAACCACAAAATGATGAGCTATCACCCATTTTAGTCAGACTTTTGGGTTGGCTCATCCATGCACCGCTACCTCCTTTATCAACGTCACACTGTTCACTCTTTTGACCCCAAAGAGCCATAGTGAGAAGACTACAGCTGCAAGGAGGTTTGTCACTTCAATGTAAATGTATGTTGTCGTGTCATGCATGTCTGTTTTATATTATAACGTATGACATTTTTAAACATCAATATACAGTGTGCTCTTTCTTTGTGCTGTAAAGCAATTAATAAGCAATGCATAAACCTCCATAATGGCTCACAAATACTTTGTCTGTCCCATTCCCTATCCCACACACTAAATACCAGTTAATAAAGAATGGTGAAAACACACATTACAGTATCTATAAATACAAGACTGACAGGTAAGTAGCATTTTAGAAGAAACCATTGCTGGAAAAAGAGATCAGTGGAAAGCCTGTGTGTGTGTGATCTTCAAGTAACTGGCTGACACTGCAGTAGAATGCTGTAATGATTTCTTTTAACATCATCCCCTTTCTCTCTCTCTCTTGGCTTGATGGGAGAGGGACACAGAGAGAATGAACAAGAGAGTGAAAAGATGAGGGACAGTGAGTAAGAGGGAATAACGAGCTGAGGGGAAACGGGGCAACATGCACAGGGAGGGAGTGAGACCCAAAAGAAAATGGTGACACAGAAACAGAGGGAGGAACACATGTTGTACACAGTACAATTTAGGTTAGTGTTCAAATGTTTGGAACTGGAGGTAAAAACTGAGTTTGACAATAATTACATAGCTGATGAGACAAACTGACATATTTGCGACATTTTAAAATGTCAGTGTAGATGATTGACATGGTATTTCACTTTACTAGTACAAGTGACAAGTGCAGGCAGTTCTTATTGTGTGTGTGTGCGCAGGTGTAGGCTCATTTAGCCAGTAATCTGTATTCTTCTCCATCACCCTCTTCAGGCTTCAAATGTGAAAGCAGTGTCCAGCTAGCAGCACTTAATGGAATTGGATGTTTTAGATCACACACACACACACACACACACACACTCACCGACCTCTGCTACTGCCCCCTTTGAATCATCTGCAGGCATCTGCAGTGTTTCCACATTCCTCAGCACGTTACAGCTGTTCTTATCCGTCTTATGTATACAAAGGGAAATCAATGAAATACTTTTCATAATGATTTAAGAATTTCATCAGATCAGGAGGATGCCGCTCTCTTATTGGTCTCTGCGACGTCAGCTGCTGACACATTCACTACTTATGCTCCAATGCTCCAGTGTGAGTGTGTGTATTGCAATTGTGTAATTTGTATTGCACGTCTGTTCTGTGTGAATATATGTGCATATGTGTACAGTGTTTGTGGATGTGTTTGATTTAATTTTAAATCAGTGGTCAATTTATCCATGTCAGCTTTGTTCTGGGGTAACGATTTACTCCCAAATGGCAATGTAGTCAATGACTACTGTCTGGAATCAGTGTGAAGAGTGTCTTTATCCAACTTAGCCTCCTTAAACCTGCTCCCAACCACATCTGGCTGAAAGTATGTTTTCCTAGATTCTCAGCTGGTGTTCAAACTTGCTAAATTAAAGATATAATTAGTCATGCTAAAGGAGGAAAAGTTGCACTGTACAATGATATTATAAAAATCAAACAGGAATAAGAGGAACTTGCAAGGGTAAGTGTATCTTATTGTCCACACTTGCATCATTAAATAACTTCTAGTATCAGGAACATGTACAGTACGAAGGGGTTCATATTGCCTTGTCTTTAATTACAGTAAAAGTTTCATCGACACCGACAAAAACAAATGAGGATTTTACGTCTCAGTAAAAAAAAGTTTTTAAAGAGAGAGATGCTGAAAATTGCATTTCAGTACAGACGCACAGAAAAAAATAGGAAACCTATTAATGTATGAGAAGTTTTTTTGTTTGATTGAAGCATCACATGCACACATAGCCTTATGATAACAGTGATTCCAGGAGGGTTTCAGAACTTTAACCTTTTCAAACTACTCTTACCTCCTTTTCGTTTTCTGTTTCCTGCCTTCAATCATCCCCACTCACTTCCCAGAATACCTCCCCTGAGACTATAGTATGCTGATGGCAGAGAGATATCATATACTAAGACAGTGATTTAAGTTAAGTGTAAATTGCAACATGCTCATGTAGAGAAACAAGGGCACTAAAAGGCACAGAAATTAAGGTAGTGTGTGAACAGGAAAGCTAGTAATACTAACAGAAACAAACATAACAACCACATTGAGAAAAAAAATGTTCCGCTACTCCTTGTTAAGCTATGCCGGAACACTAGGAACAGGATTCAGAACCAAATGCAGATGCTGCAGGCAGAGGCGGTTCAGTACAATTATTTATTAAAGGTAACTCACTGGTCAAAGGCAGGCAAGGGTCAAAACCAGAAAATCAGTCCAGCCAGGGCAAACAAATCCAAACGGGTCAAAAGGAAAATCCACAATCTGAAAATACAAGCAACGTCCAAAAAACACAAGGTAACCGCGAGGACGAAGGCACATGGGTCACTCACTCACACACCCACCCACCCCCACCCACCCACCCACCCACCCACCCACCCACACACACACA
>JBBPCS010000136.1:54881-90077 GCA_037974645.1 Hollardia meadi
AGCAGAATTGAGTTCAGCCTATTGGTCCGGCCCTCCACAACAGTCCCAGTTTCTCATGTGGCCCCTTGGGAAAATTAGTTGCCCGCCCCTGTAATACACACATTGGCATTGGAAAAGGGGTTAACAGCTGCAGATTTTTTTGGGAAAATCAGTGCCCACGGCACTGTCTGACCATTCAGCCTGACCAGTCGGACCGCCCTGGGAGGAGAGGAAAGAGATCCAGGATGGGAGCCATTCTAGCCTAGCTTGGACTTGAGGCTGCTCCTGGCTAATGTCCAGTTGCAGGAAAATGAAATTGACGCAATGGGAGGCTGGCCAAGCAACGGAAAATCAGAGACTGTGATGTTCACATCTTGAACATCCCGGATCAAGCTGTTGCACTAGAGGGGTGGAAATGCATTTCGAGCTGACAGAGGACGAGGGGAGGCGGACTCTGTTTTTACATCATTAATGCTTGGTGCTTATACACAGTTGAAAGTTGACAGACAATGTCTCCCAGAGGTGGAACTGTGCCCCAATGACATTGGTCCCCCAGCAGGACAATGCCTGCTGCCACACCACAAAAACTGCTCAGTGTCGTACAACCCAGTGCTGTACAACAAATAAATTTCCTTGATTTTTTGTTTTTTGTTTTTGGGCCAACACAGCGCCTTACCAAATGATGTCACATTGCAAGCCCTTAGTGTTGGCATCTCTGCTACTGTGCATCAGTGGAGTAGTCCCATTAAAATGAAGGAGGGGACAAGTTTTTTATTCAGAGCAAAAGTAAGTCTGAACATGCACTGTTTTAAATTGTGTATTAAAATGCTCACTCAAATTTTTAGTATTGTATAGTTTGGCTGTAGGTGTTACCTGTTTTACTGAAAAATAATTAAAATTTTAGTAATTTGGGTTTTCCTTTGAATTGTTTTTGAAGTGTGTTTTGAATATTGAAAGACAAACTCCTCAGACCTTTTGCTCAGACCTGACCCTTTTTTAAATCCATAAGCCTTCACCCCCTTTCACCTCTTTTTCCTGAACATCACCTTTGACTACCTGTATGTTTTACATCTCATACTATATATATATATATATATATATATATATATATATATATACACACACAGTATATATACCAGTCAAAAAAAGTAAAACAAAAAAAGGCTTGAAATATTTCACTTTGTTTAATGAATCTAGAATATATGAAAGTTTCACTTTTTGAATTAAATTACGGGAAAAAATGAATTTTTCCACGATATTCTAATTTTTTGAGATGCACCTGTATATATGCTCCATGGAAACAGATCTCATCTCAACTGCCCCCCTGGTACACATGAGGACAGAAGAATAATTGTACCACCTTGCCCAGTGAACATACGATCGCCTCATCATCTCCCATCAAATTTTAACAACATTTTTTTCTCTCATCTCTTTCTTTTCCAAGGCTCACAACTTTTGATTTAACGACCTGCTTAATGACCATCTCTTAGGGGAGTTTTCCAAAGACTAAGTGCAGAATCACATTTTAAAATGCAGGCTTAGCAGTGGCAATCTCCACTGCCAAGAATGGATTTTCCCTGGTGGCCTGATGGTGAAGTAGTTAAGCTCCTTGTTGCAGCCCATCCAAGTCTTTATGCTCCGCTCTGTATTTCTCTTTCTCATTTTGTCTTTCACTCTGTACTAAAAATGCCAAGAGAGGGATCACCAAGCTCTGTGTACTGTCCTGTTATAGATTAAGTCATGACTCACCTAATTATCCTATCTTTCCTTTTAGGTAATAAGGAAGACTTAAAATTCTCTTGATCATAATACTATTGGATGTATTTTGCCCTATTAAAACCAGGGGAGTTCCTGGAGACGTAGCAAGAAAATGAACAGGGTTTTGAACACATGCGCTATGTAAAATCCCCATAGAGGAACCTGGTATTGCATTGCAAAGTGTGAAGACATTCTCCTCAGCTTACACCCGGGATCAAAAGAAACAGGAGGCAAGGTCCTTGAAACATTTATGAGTTGTGACAGATCTGACCTAGGGGAAAACATCCTTGATGTGATTGTAGAACTTAGAGTGGATCTGCTGGGTCCCAAGATGCTCTGAAAGACTACAATTAGACCAGGAGCCTCAGTGGTTTTCTTAATTTATACCCCTTGCTGCTGACGCATACTCCTGTCCTGTGGAAAATACTGCAGCCTCCCCCAGTGAATAGCTTGCGGGTGACAAATAGCTCCTGCTTTACACTCCATTTGGTCTGAGGCAGCTCACACCCTCCTCCCTGTCTTCCCCACTTCCATGCTCCAGCCTCTGTCATGCACTGCCCCTCCTGTTTCCTCTCCAGGCGCTGACCTTTCAGATGATGCCTTTCCTGGCTTCCCTGGCCAGTAGCTCCCCTGGGAGCTATAATGGACTCAGTGTTAATTGCCTGTTGAAGGACAGAGGCAGTTCTGCACAGCCTGATTGCAGACTCCCCTGAGAGTACAGCTGTCTGTTTGCATGATTGTTGCTCTAATGCAGTACGGCTGTAAAATTCACCCAGCATGTGCCTACACATATTTAGACAGTGCACATCACACACACAGATTACTTGCAATTTTAACATGTACAGCTTTCTTGTTGCTGAAGAGTGAACTTCCTTAAATTTTTACTGTGTTGAGGGACATCAAATTGGTCTGGTGTTGAAATACATTGTAATTTTTGTGATTTCTGTCGCACAAGAACTTTGTATTACTATAGTATTTTTCAATTTTTGTACATTTGAGTGTATATTGAGACACTTGTTTCTGCTTCATCCTTTGCCAGTACTTCCCCCCACAAAGTGGCACTGGACATGGTTCACATCAACATGGCCTTCTCTTGTGGCCTGGGTGTCAGCCTAATTCATAGCTACAGACCGGAGCCAGAGAGGACATTAATCACCCACTCCCTGGATTTTTAAAAAATCTTTTATTTAGTGGAATTGAGCTGGATGTAAGGTTAACTCCTTCAGCCGTCTGATTCGTGAGGGCCATTGAATAATTCTTGTCTACTGTGTTGCCTATTCCACTGTGTACCACAGGCCTCACTCAGTTGAAAGGATAAAAGCCTTTCTTTGAGAAATGAGCAGAAGCCATACCACTTCCATAGTTATATTTCCATCATTCTCTGTTTATTAGTATACCTGGCTTAAAGAAGGAATTTGCAGTTCTAGAGATGAGCTTTTAAGAAAATGTCAAGCAACCAGATGAAAACTCACCACTCCTTACCCCCACGTCCAAAGAACATTTTCTGTTTGCATGGCCCATGGCTGGACCTTGATCTCTGTGGTTTGAAGTTGAAAGTAGGTCCCTTGGCCCTGATGGCCAGAGAGTGATTCCTGCTAGATAAGGAACCTCTTTCATCCCCTGTTCATCACTGAGCTGTACTGTCATGGTGACGGTGATTCGCATGAACAGCCTGCCTCCTGGGCAGACCAAGCCAGGAGACGGCCATGCTGGGGATTTGTTTTGACACGCTGCCAAATTCCTGCTAGCCATCAATGTAGAATTTCTCAAGAATTCTGAGAACGGAATATTGACCATGACAGCCATAAATGTTTTGCCACAGCTATGAAGCAAAAAATAGTGTACGGTTTGGCTTTGATACAGTATATATTCTCAATTTTTGACTAATATCCTGTTATCAGAGCTGGGAGAGCAAAACTTCTTATTTCTGTGTCTGTGTCATGCAAACATTTGGCCCATCTCACATAGGATTACAAGACACTGCTGTATTTCAAACATCAAAAATATGCTTTTCATTTGTTTACTGAATAGCAGGAGGAAAAAATAAACAAATACTACACATCAAAACTTTATTGAAGGTCTCTTTCCCCCTCATCCCCCCAGGCTTTCTCCAAGTAATTGACATACTTTGGTTTGTGTGTCTGTTTATTTCTCTCAATTGACTATACATTTTTCTGTCTACTAATTCTGTAGTTCCAACTTGCTTCCATCCACGCATTTTTCATTATGGTCTCCACCCACTGTCATAATTTTCAATATGTGTATATTTTAGGGAGAGAGCATTAGTAAGTGCATAAAACAAGCTTGAGTTAACTGGAGATGCTCATTGTTTTCAAAATCCATTTTGGTTAAGTGGACATGATAAATCATTTCCATTATGCACATGACTAATTTTTTTTAAATTGAGCCAGGGATTCAATTAGCTGGTGTCTAATGGGAGGAGTGGAGGAGGAAGAAAGGTCCACCATGCTACACACAGCAGCATAATCATATTAAAAAGCCATGAAGGGGCCCTTGTTAGGTCCAAGAAATCACCTTGAGTTAGGAAAATTTAAGACATCATAGACCTCATGGGTAAACTCAGCCACAAGCTTTAAGACTGGTGTAGACTTGAAGTTTCATGGCTCACAATATTTTTTGTGGAGAAATTATTTGCATTCATATGGACATGGAGAATATTACACTGTGATTTGCTAGTGGGTGTTGCTTATTTTCAATAAACCACACAGCCATGATGCAGCAGTACCATCATTGTTTGACGTTAGTACTAGGGTTGAGCAAGTTCTTGGCTGAAACCAGTATCTGATACAGATATTATACTTTCTACAATTAGGAGTATCATCCAAGTAAAATGGGTCAATATCCGTATTTGCGATGAAGGAAAATCCTGTAATGGTTCTCTTGTGATCAGAAACATTGATGGTGAAACCCAATTCTGAGACAGTTCTACTAAATAATAAATATAACAACTTAAAATCAACCAATATCAATTTTTGAACTTAACTTTACAAATTGCAGTTAGACCCATTCAACTCTGGTTTAAGTACTACCAACACCCCGACTAAGCCAAGCCCATTCCAAGGCTGGTTGAACAGATACAAATAATGGTGTACTTGCTCATCCCTAGTTAGTACTGACAGCAAACTTGTAATCCAAGGCTAGTATTAGCTACATACACAAGCAGATTTAGCTTTTTCATCCTAGCCAATATGGGAAAATCATAATATGATATATGACTCTATATAATGCATATTTACTTAAACACAGAGTCTTCCTCATGAGATGGAGAGAAAAACCGAAGAGACTCACCCACAACTGTTTGATCTGTGCACAGCCATGACAGGATGTAATCCTTGAATGCAGGCGTGACAATAAGCAAGAAAAGCAGCTCATACTATCGAATCAGACATTAAGTTGAGTCCGGCACACAAGGAGTGTCGCAAAAATCAAGGTGCGCAGATTTGTTTTTGATGATGTGAGAGCACATTTGTGAAGTTGCCGTGACTGATTGGAGTTGTAATCACTGAGTTGTGGTTGTACTGGAAAATGGACTCAAATAAAAACAAATATATGACTAAATATTGGATTACAAGTTTGCAGCTGTCATTGTATTTATATAAATATAAATCTACATACTTGTAATTTTTTTTCTGTGACTGAATTAAGTTCACATGTGCGTAAATATTTTATACAAGTGAAAATGAAAAGTTCACACATCAAGTCTATCAGCAATGTATTTTGTAACTTATTGGCCTTAATAGTTAGTGGACATCCTTTTCTCTATTACAGAGTAAGGCCAAGACCTGCTTTAAAGCCCCTGAACAAATACAGACAAACAAATCACAACTAGTGATGGTAAAATGATATAATGATGTTTTGTATTTCTGCTCTTTTTGTTTTTGCTCTATAGTGACATGTACCGGCTGTTGCTTGACCTGAAATGTCACAGAGCTGCTCTTCATGTTAAGTAGAGTGGTTAAGAAGCTGTTTTGGAACATTAAGGAATCTAAGACTTGTTTATATGCAAGGAAAGAGTTGCAACATTAACAGAGAAATATTCTGATCATATGGGCTTTTTTTTGCTATTTGACTGTACAAAATGTTTTTGTACTGGACCTTTAATTGTGTGGATGCTATGTGCTTTATTTAATGTAATATTCTCTTGCTTTTATAGAATAGTTACTCTGTATATACTCCTACTCTAGACATGCACACGTCATACTTATAATCACTCAACCTTTGTGGCTTCATAGGAATCAACAGAGTGGTGGTAGCAAAAGACGGATGTACATGCCTTGAGCTCTCGCATTCCTCTCCATCCTGCTCACAGGGCAAATTGCTGTACGGTTGTCGATCAGGAGAAAGCAGAGCAGAGGTTGGGAAGGATGATGGGCTTTTGTCTTCAATCAGCATTACCACGGCTGTTTAGTTTTTTGTTAAAGCATTGGAATCCATCAGCAGTCTCTCATAAGAATTATAAGAAAGCTAATAGCAGGTGGCGGTAGACGTGAAATGGGCCTTTGGACAGGGCAGCCACAAGGAGGATAATGCAGCCATTCAGGCTCTCTATAGCAGGGGCCCCCTTTGTGCCCAGAGCTGACAAGCTACTTCACTGGGGCTCCTGAAAGGATCTATTTTGTTCAATTTGTCTAAAAGCCGCTGACTTATGTGACAATTTAAGGAGTTTGGATGTTAAAGTTTCCTTAACCCACCGACTACTGAATGGCTTTTTTGTCCTGTCCTGTGATCTGTCTGTCATTCTCACACGATCATACACAAAAAAAGAGCCGAAAGCTACAGAGAGGGCACCCTGGTGGGAGCTCCTCACAGGTGACCAGGGCATGCTGAAGAGGCCCAGACAGCTTTAGTTCAGTGGAACACACGAGAACAGTGGGGTAGAGAGGGTTGGATTGTGTTCCCACTTAAGGCCAGCAAATGTGTCCATTTCCACATGAAGTAATCATTAGTCAGCAGCACTGACCAACTTGACTGACACGACAAACAAGCCAAATGTGACTCTTAGTTTCTCTGGAGTATTTATAGTTTACATAAAAGCATGGTCTAATCTCTTACAAAGCTGCCAACTGTCTCAGAGCCCTATATTACATTTTTGATCTGCACTAATGAGATGAAGTGGATATGATAAGATTGATGATTGAATGATTTTACATTTGAAGATAATCACGTTGTGACTTGAGGATCATAATTTTACTTGAATTCTGGTACAATTCAATAGCAATCTTTTTAAAACCCACACCCTTTACAGCCTCAGAATGTAGTATAACATCACATTCAGGTCTCACATAGCCAAACATGTACAAAAATGAAAGCTTTATTTGTTACAAAGCGATAAATGCAAACTAGCCAGTAATGGTCCCAAGGGTGACATCATGGTTGAATTGCCAAGCCTTAAAATTGAGATTAGTTTTCTCCCCCTCCGTCTCCATATTCAACAATAACACAAGTACATCCATCCATCCATCCATCCATTCATTCATTCTCTATCTGGGGTCAGGTTGTGTTGGTAGCAGGCTAAGCAGGGTATTCCAGATGTCCTTCTTCCCAGCAATGCTTTCCAGCTCCTCCTGGGGGATCCCAAGGTGTTCCCAGGCCAGATGAGATATACAGTATAATCCCTCCAGCAAGTTCTGGGTCTACCCTGGGGTCTCCTCACAGTTGGACATGCCCGAGACTTCAAAAGGGAGGTGCCCAGGAGGCCAGTTTGTCAGATCGTGAACGTTCCTAGTTCAGTTCACCCTCTCGTTCTCCAGAGAGAACTACAACACATTGGCGCTCAGCTGGGGGCTTGTGAGTATCCCCACGGCTGGGCCCAGCATGGATCAAGGCCCAGCCACCAGATGCTCGCTGGTGAGCTCCCCTCCCGGGTCTGGCTCCAGTAGGGAGTCTTGGTTTCCCTATTCTGGGTGAGGTGCTCCAGCTCCCGATTCATATGTTTTCTTTGAATCGCTCTTAGTCTGGCCCCTCCCCTGGGACCAGTTTTCCTCGGGAGACCCTACTGGGGGCTATTGCCCCCGACAACACAGCTCCCAGGATCACAGGGACACAACTCCTCCACCATGTTAAGGTGGCAATTTGTGGGGGAGGGGGGCACAGTCAATAATGGTTATTGAAGAGGGTCCCTGTGCATTCAGACATCTTAATATGGATACAGTGATCTCACACATGAAATGTAGATCATCTCAGCAGAGCCTTGTCCATTAGTCTGGTTTTTGATTAATTATTACTGGCTACCCATAGAACTGTCCCTGACAGCACATGCAGAACATGATGGGGCACAATAAAGGTGCAGTGAACTGATAAAGCTATTATGTATTTTAAATGAAATGAGCTCACAGTCAAGGTAAGATGGTATACTGTAAAACAATGTAGAATTCAAGCCATCAGTTGTGAAGTCAAAGCTTGGCCAAAACTGGATCATGCAACCTAATACTGACCCGAAGCATTTTAGTAAAACATGTTCTAGATTGGACCAGTCAAAGTCCAGAGCTGAATCCAACTGAAATCCTATGGTGGGACCTGAAATGGGCAGTTCATTCTAGATGCCCATCCAACTTACAGTAACTGGCGGCGTTCTGCAAAGAAGAGGGAGCAAAAATCCCCAAAGCAGATGTGAGAGAGTGATTCATCGCTACAGGAATCGTTTGGTGAAAGTCATTGCTGTGAAAGAAGGTGCAGTACCATATTAACTGAAGGGGTTCACATATTTTTGCACCCATGAAATATGAGGTTTTGTTAAATCAACCACCTTCTTCAAATAAACTGACAATATATCATTTCTTTTATTTCAGTCCATTATAAACATACCATCTCTGTTGACTTAACCTTCAGCAGTACTGTAGCTTTTTGCCCCATCCTTGTGTACATACTTTTTATGACTCTGTATTATCTCTTTGTATGTGTCCATTGTATGTTTGGAAATGTTAAGTTGGCCCAGAAAGGCTTAACTGGATCTGGATGACGACATTCATCTCAGAAGCTGAATATTTCATGTGGCAATTAAAATTTGTAAGTCATGTCTCCTATGACACCTAGTTTTATTGATATAAGGGGAAAGCAGTGGTGCCTCTCTTTAATGCGCCTCCTTCACCCAGCTGAGATTTAAAAGATGAAGGGTGACATTTTCTCCCGTTTTGTAAATTAATGCAATTGATCTTCCTAACAAGAACAAAGTTAGGTTTCCAAATACTGCATGATGAAGAGATTAAGCCTTTAAATGGCTTTCTAAAGGCAATCTTTATTGCAAGCCCTAAAGTAAGGGCATTGAACTTTCAATTAGAATTTCTAATAGGCTATTGACTGGAATGTATTAAATGTTGCTACACAGCTATATAGATCCTGAGAGGGGATTTTTCCCGATCCAGGGTACATGACCCCATAATCCCTCAGAGTGAGATACACAAACATTCACCCCAGTCACCTGATGTGTGTGGAGATTGAGTTGAGCATGTGTTTTCTCTCTGTAAGTTCACATGGTTCTTATTGCAATTGCTAGTTGTTTACTTAAAACAGCATTACTTTGGCCCACCTTTGTAATCTATGGTAATTTCAGCAAAGCCTTTTGATTGAGGTAACATTTTATTTGTGGTCAGGATTTTTAAACTCTATGTCAGCTTAGTTTATTCTTTTTCTTGGCTAAGCTTTGATGTTGCTCCAAGACCTTTGTTAGTCTTAATTTCCGAGGTTCTTGGTATCCAGGCACACGAGCTGTTTCTGATTTTCTGTAATTGATCTCAGGGTCTAAATCTGATTTAATTGCCTCTAATGCCATGTTAACTGTTGTCAAAATATTTTTACTTGTCATCCTAATTCAGCTGGCTACTCCTCGAATGGCATGGTCAAGGCAGATTACATCTGTTTTTCATTGTCTCTGCATCCTGCTCTTCTATGCCTCACTTTTTCCATCTCCCAGACATAATTTTCTCTGTCTTTGTTCTTCCCAGCCTTTTTTCATTCTGTTTCATACACATTGTAGCTGCAGGTGATTATAAGCTTTGAGAAATCGGCATCAGGATACAATTTGTCAGGGCCTAACAGCCCATTCTGTTCTGAGGGGGTTAACATTCTGTTTGTGTTACAGTGCATTCAAACTCTAATTAAAACAACATTACATTCCCCATCTGCCAATCTCCCATAATCTTCTTTAATTGCTGTAATTAAACTATATTTACATGTGCAAAATACTTGTAATTTAGCAAATTGCACTCTACACTCTGCACATTTAATCAGTGGTGCTGCAGTGGAATGAAGTGATTTCAGTGTTTTGAGTTCAGCAGTGGCCTGGTTCTGATGGGGTAAGTGGACCTTTGCCTGAGGTCTCGCAAAGGTTAGGAAAACAAGCCATCAGAAGTATTGTCATTGGGGTCTGATTGCAGCTTGTGTGGCTAATTATAAGCCTGTGCTCCTCTTTGAAGCCAGGCAGAGCCTAGGCATCTGTGAGTGTGTGCAAACATGCTTCTGTGGCCTAGTGTACTGCACTCATATCTCACTTCTGCTTGCCTCATGATTGACATCAACCATCCCCTTTCATTTATTCAAAACGCAAAGTGAACTTGCTGAGGTGTATTTGCCACCCAAGCAGAAAAACTGAGATGAGGCGTTGAATACCTGGGAATTAAACCTGCAGCTGGCTAAGCAACTGCTGCTGTAATGAGAACGTCAAGGACTGCGTCTGGCAGAAGAGGAACAGTTTGCTTGCTTTCAGATTAATGGTATTAGATAGGGATTAATCCAGAAGAGGGAATTTGTCAAACTGTAGCTTTATATTAGCATCATTAATAAGCTAGCTTAATAGAACTGCACATGATGACACCATATTTCAAAGACTTCCTTGTGGTTTATTCAGTCGTTACCACTAACACTGGGGTCACAAGCCATCACTCAGACAAGCCAATGTTCATCCTCAGTGTTTGTAGTTGGTCATACAGTAAGTACAGTCATTAGAAAAGTCTCAGTTAAGGTTCACAGCCTTGTCAGTCAGGTCAGTGTGGCAGTATTTCTGGAAGGGGTTCCTGAATTTCTGTCTTGACTGTTGCTGAGCAGCTAGCCTTAGCCATGTCTCTTGGCCTAATTACATTCCTGTGTGCTTGGATGAGAAAAGCCCCAATCAAGCCAGATGGAACCAGACTTAACAGCTCAGCAGTTTAAAGTCAGGGGTCCTGCCCTGGACGACCTCCCTTTTGCACCTTCAGGAATTGTCAGGTGGAGGCAGAACTGGCAGGAAGAACTGCCGCTGAGGTAATTGGCGTGCTTTTGCACAAGTTTTCCTGTCCTGCTTCAGCTGCTTATTAGCTTCACGCCAGCAGTATACGCATCATTAGGACATACCACAGAGGAAGGGGATATTTTGCAGAAGGGAACTATCTGTACCCAAACACAGTGCTTAGATTCAGTGCTCTCTTGATTTCAAGGAAAACTGTTCTCTGGGTAGTCGTTGTAATAGACATTTCCCCTGTTCTTCTGACGTTTTAATTGCTCATCCTATTACTCCTAGTGTGTGACTGACACACAAATGATGGTTTCATCTGCTTGGTTTGGATATAAAAGGCCTGTGTTCCTCTGAGTTAGAGAAGATGTTTTAAAGGAGAGTTGAAGTAGCCAAGGGGTAGTGCCGTGCAAAAGATGTTATAGGATGGACACAGCCCCAAATCCTCATTAGCTGACACGTAGTTCCTCTTAATTAGTTTCCATTCACTGTAATTAGCATGGATGAGGCTAATCATCTGATGTGAAAGCAATCTAACGCTTGGGATACAACGTCCTTGGCCTCACTTTCATGTCACTTTCATAGACATTTTTTCTTCAGGTGCTTTTCCTGTTTTATAAGCTTTTTGCTAATAAAAGGCAGCGTTTGTCAGCTTTTTTTTTTAAGTGATGTTTTATGTCTCTAACAATGCAGTACTCTATATTTAGCTGCAAGTACACATTACTGTATGGAAAATTACTTTCTTCTTTTCATAAAAAGCTAATTAAAGCAAGAGGCAGTTCAAAAATGGGGAAGACAAAAATCAGTTTACTGTTATCCTGAAGCCGTATTCCCCTCAAAGTGTATCTTTGTAACAGGATTTAAATGAATGTCAGTCTATTTTGAGAGGGCTCATATTTTGGCAATGACATTTTCAAGGCCTCACATGAATAAGAATAAGAAAAAGTGGATATTGTGTTGACAGTACTGTGATGTTTGCTGCTGTTGTCCCAGATCAAAACAAATTTGTGTTGTGTAACACAATGCAGCCGGACCACAAGTAGAACAAAAGTTAGTGATTGAGGATTGCATTGTTGAAAGTATTTTTTGTAGTAGATTGATTTATACTCTCCTTCTGTCTTTCAAGTCCTTGAGAGATTCCTCCCACTTATGTTACTGCCAATCATCCTTTGTCTTCTAGTGATTACTAAGCCAAGTTCTGTGTGTACACAGTGTGCACGTGACTTTCTTATTTATACAAACTCTTAGACAACAGCAGGATCATACAGTTGATATAGCCTAACTGTTATACTGGGTGGGGTTACACAGGATATGAGCTTTTTATTTGATTTTCTGCCTTGTGGATTTTAGTCTTCTGCTATCTGTGTCTTTATTGATACCAAATCCCACAAGTGATCTCCTCAGATCTTAAATGTGTATCCACTCACCACAAAATGTCTCTGCACCCAATCTTTTGGCCGGAGACTAAAGGATGTGAGTACTGGCCAGGCCAGGATAGTAAAGTCTGATTTTCCCAGAGTGCTGAGGGCACATTCCCACTCACTCAGCCCCTCTGAGTTGTAGATTCTTCCCTGATCTAAAGCAGAACCTTGTGTATCTCCTCCACTCAATCTTATTATGACAGTGATTATTTAAGGCTGAGAAGATCTGGATGGGCCCACAGTGCCTGTAGAGCAAACAGTATCATATTTCTTTTCTGCATTTTAGCATCTTTCTCTCATTCTCTCATTTCTCTGTCTCTTATTGTTTCTTTCCTAATATTCTCTTTCTTTCCCGCAGGCTGGCTCTTTTTTTGTGAAATGGAGTGTTTGGCATGAACTTTTGCCATATGCCTGTAGACTTGCCAAAAAATATTCAGAGCAGCTCTTTTCTTGCGCCAAGTATTTGGCCATCTGCTTAAGTCTTTAACCAGCAGCATCCAGGGACTTCATCAAGCTTGAACTGTGAAGTCAAATGGTTTTCTTCAGCTCCCAAATCAAGCTAGGCACTGCTGTGCAGATTTACTGCACTGGCAACTTCAAGCAATCACACATATATTTTATTATGCAGTACAGTCACATTTATGGGATTTGCACTAAATGACAGGCAGATTTTCCCAGAGCTATTTTTATATGGTTTAAATTACATTATAGTTAAATTAGACAAAACAGTCTCTTTTGAATCCTTTGAAATCCCTTTCAGAATAAAAAGAGCAGACAGGAAATCTATTTGTGTTAGTTTGCTAGTAAGTGTTAAGTATCTGCAAATGAGGGTGCAGACAAATAGATGAAACAGCTGCAAAAGTCATTTCCCAAAGATGTCGTTATTCGCTCAGAGTTTATACGGGCCACACTGCCACTTGCAGACAGAGTTTTAAAGCAGGAAGAGTGTGCTGCTTGTCAAACTGGCAGAGAAGAGGAGATAGCTTTTTATAGGGGTGGGGTTCATTATGCAGCGCACAGGACACCATTATTAGCCCCATTACACACACTGACAGCCGCACATTCATTCTCCTATACCTGCTTTTTAAAGCCGCCCATAAATAATGAGGGCTGCAGCTAGCCGTGTCTTGGAGGAAGGGAAAAAAGGTCATTATAGACCAGGCCTCCATTTGTCAAAATTATTTCATAATCTCAGGTCACGAGGAGGGTTTTTGCTGTAGTTAATTGTAGATCGGACCACTGAACATCAATGTCCATTAGCAATCAATTTGTTACTCTGCAGATTCTGGCCCTCTCTGCTCTTTGTTGTGACCATCACTGACAAATGTAGACGAGACACACTGCAATTGTGATAGTGACTGTGGGAAATGTAGAAAGTCTACATGTTGAATTTGTTGAAAAATTAGATGATATAAAATCAAATAAATAAAAAGATGACAATAGTCTTTACGTAAACATATGCTCTTAGCAATCAGGAATTTTACACCTTGCTATAATCATAGAATATTCCATATCGGATTTTATATAGACAATCTTTAGACAGAAGCTACATCAGTGTGGATTTGCTGCTACTTCATTGTGATGTAGAGGTCAAAGTGCCATCCTGGTTAAATGTGCTCTGACTGGTAATCGGTGGTGCTGTGCAGTATAATTACCCAAGCTTTTATCAGAATGACCTCTCTGACAAACTTCCCTGGTGGAAGGAGACACCTGAGAACTTCCACACTTCCTATCTGCCCTTGTTTTATTGAAAAGGCCCCACCTGAATGGATAATAGAGCCCCTGTTCTCCCAACAGACGGATAATGGAGGGTGGAGTGGTCCTCTTTGGCAGACTACTGCCTCTTCCCTGCACAAGAGAAACCAATACCAGGCCTATCGGCTGATATATGACACTAATACACAGGCTGACTGGGGCCCTAAACAGAAATGAGGGATTGTTCCAACTTTCGACTGGCTGTAGGATCCATGACTCACAGGTACCGCACTGTCTGGCCCCTGAGACTGCTCTAATTGCTTTACATCTGTACAAAGGTTTCTTGTAATCGGGCCTTCTGCCTCCATTTGTCTTCCTTTCAGTCTCCTAGTGAAGGCCTTAATTGGTCTTAGTGGAGCTTTTTTTCAGTTAGCTCCCGGGCCTGAGCTAGTAGAAGACTTTACCTCGGGGGGGAGTGGGGTTTACTGGCTGCTAGTGGTTGGGGAGGTTGCAGAAGAGAGGAAGTCAATACTTCTTTTACCTTTAACACTTTAATTAATGGTCTCCTGACAAGTATTTTTTTTCTCCTGTTGCTTCACATGGAGGGGTTGAGCTCTTGGGATCCACACAAGAATCAAGACTTGTACAGCTTTGTGAGAAAACCTCCCATGCAGCCTCCGGTGACCAATCGACATTTACTCAGAATCCAATTCTGTTGTTTTTGTTGTTTGATTGTTAGAGCACATTTTTCTGCTTGAGTCTTCTGTGACTGAGGGCTCATATGTACTTTCTATTTGTATTTTGCCTGTAGTCTCTTTATGCTATGCCAGGCACATTTCAAACAGGTGTGATAGACACAAGTAATGAAATTGCAAATTTATTATACTTGTATCTTTGTACTGAGTTCCAGATTGTGTTAGCACAAACATCTTATGAGCTGGGCCTGCATTAGCCATTTTGATACCCAACACAACTCTAAGTAGGATGACCAGAAGGTGGCACGCTAGTGAACCGCATATCTGGCCAATGCCAGCCCTGGTCATTTTCTGGATTGTCAATGTGCAGACATTCTAACTTGCCATCTACATTCATCAGTATATTTATATGCTCCCAATAATAACTTGATCAATGTGTAGTAATAATCAGATTAGTTCAATGGTTCAGGATTACCTGATAATGGAATGTTTTTGTTGGTTTGTTTGCTTTTGGTGTATTTTTGTGTTGATAACCTGCTTGTGTTGATTCTCTCCACATAAGTAATAAGGGTGGTGTTCCAGCGGGTCAGGGGGAGATAAAAAGTCGCGGGATGTATCAAAGATTCACTGTGCCTGGAGACAACGCAAAACTGTCATCACACTTATTACTTATTTATATTTTTAATCAGAGCATTCACAATAATAATTCAAAACCAGCAGGGGATGCACAGTTTGCATCTCTCTCTCTCTCTCTCTCTCTCTCTCTCTCTCTCTCTCTCTCTCTCTCTCTCTCTCTCTCTCTCTCTCTCTCTATCTCTCTCTCTCTCTACAGTGATTGTGCAATATCGCTACAACTAAGACCCTTCTCCATGCCGCCTTTGTTTATTTACACTGAAAAACTCAACAGGGTCATAACGCCGCCCGACAGTGTGATTTTAGATGGCAAGCGGGCATTCCACAATTAAAAGAGGTGTGACGAGTAACACATCAGCGTCGGAGTCTAGTGCAGCATTTTACATGCGCGCTGAACTGTAAAAAATGTAAACAATGAAAAAACATGACAATAACAATCATTTACTGTCCCTGGATGATCTCGTCCTCTGCTCGGAGGGTAAGTAGCTCCTGAACCTCACGTTGTTTTTCTTCTTCTTTGAGTTAGCTGCTAACTACTGTTAGCTGATTCTAAATCTCCCGGTTGAGGGTCGCACATATAACATGTTGACAAAACGTCACAGCCCTGTCTCTATCAACTTTGACCCCCCTTTACACCTCTGTGATGTTTATACAGACAACGAGGCGCAACAGAGATGCAACAGGCCCACATTGAACAGGCTTTCTCTCAATCTCTATCTCTCTCTTTCTCATTGCCTGTCACTTCCTTTTAGTTTTGCTTCTGTCTGTGGATTGCTACATTGTGGGGTTTTATTTAGAACAACAAAAAGCAAGCAGACTAACTGAAATAAGTGACAAGGTCTGTCTGACTATTGATCTCCTCCACTCCATTTCAGTACTGGTGACAGTGTCGCACCTACTCACGCAGTCCTCAAATTTAGCCATACTCATTACATCAACATTAGCTCAGGTGATTTGCACAAAACTTACACTTTTCTCTTTCTCTATTTTTAAATATCACAGTTAAAATGCATTAAGAGTAGACAATTAAGCAATTTACAAGAAACTTCAATATTTTTTTCTTTTCGTGCACAAGACACACACAAAAGAAAAAATACTAAAATCAATTTAAATGAGTTGAAAGCAGGCCACAATGAGTTGGTTGATGTAATCCAGGACTTGTTTTATGAAAGCATGCTTACTCTTATTTCAAATTTAAGAGGACTGATGTCTGAGGGAAGTGTGTTAGTCATCAAGCTCCACCTGTCTGTGTTTGCTTTTATTAAAATACTCAGGAGTTGTAGTAAAGTGCTGCAGTAAGTCGAGATTCCAAGAGTGTAATGTGACCTATCTGACTAGACCCTGTTCACACTTGTCTTTGCCCAGAGATAACATCTCATGTACACTGCTTCACAAACCACATTTCGCATCTTTAATTTAAGATAACATGACATGTTCCTTGCTTTGTGCTTGCATTCTCCTCCTAAATTATTACTTATATTATCGCCAAAACAACATTTTTTGGCAACAGATCTTCCTCTCTGACATTAATTAAAGCTGATTTTTCTGCTGCTGATTCCACAATTGGACTGCACAGAATCTGTTCAAACTTTCCAATCAGCTGCCATAGTTGGATCTCAGAAATTTTTTGCAGATTTGTTTCCTGCATTTTAGTGAGTAAAGAACCGAAAAAGCTCATGTCAGGAGTGTGCAGTGGGAGCTTTGCTGTGAACTCTCCTCTGCTAGGTTCTGCTCTGCTGTGCTCCCTGCATTTCCTGCTGACTGACTGATATGGAGCTCTGCTGCCAGGGCTTAAATAGCAGCTGTAAGCGTCCAGCTGCTCCCTGCCACGCTCCACTTCTCCCCAGATGGCTCCGAGACGTTCCAGCAGCCCTCCGGAGGAGCGCTCATGAGGAAAGTATTATGGAGTGGCTCTCTGAAACACCAGGGAGCATCCCCCACCGCACCACAGCCACCCTCCTCCTTCTCCAACCCCCGGGCCAAACGCCCAAATCAGGGGAGGGCTGCTTGTGCTGCCTCGTTTGCCAACTTACCAACGGGAGGCCGCACAGATGGTGGTGTCCGCAGCGTAGGCCAGCATGCAGCAGGGCCTGTGGGGGGGGGGGGGGGGGGGTCCGGGAGACCACATGCCAAGCCTAGCCTGGGATGCCTCTGATATCCCCCAAGGAGGAGCTCTCACTAGCCCTCAGCAGATGACCAACAGAAGTCTGGCAAGCTCTACTCAGCTCAGAGATAGTGTGCTGAAATGTTTTTCTTTACCCACATGGGTGCCTTTGATAAGTGGGTTGTTTCAGTGCACTGCCAACCCAAGAGAAATGTATTGGGTGAAAACCAGCACATTCAAAGTTATTGTAATTTTCCTTGAACACTCGGGGTTAATATATTATCCCAGCCGTAGTGCTCCAGGGCAGCAATCTCTTACCTTGACTGTGTGTTAAAGTGATGAATGGTCCATCAGCTTCACACCACTAAAGTGAACCACAGGGTTCACTTCAACCATGACATTGCCCACAGAGATAATATCATGTTTAACATATTCTGCACTCTCACTTTTCTGAAAATATACTTTAAATATACCATGAGGAGATTCTTAACACCAGTGCCACTGTCGACCTGTGATTTAATCAATCTCGCAATACAGAAGAGGGTAACAGTTGGCACAAGTAAAAAGTAGCTGTGTGCCCGTAATAGAGGAACGCAGGTCGATGTTACTAAGGCAGATTACATTTAAAAAGCTGTTTGGAAATGCTTTCAATGTATTTTACAGCCTTCAGGATTAGAGGTTGACCAATAGTGGATTTTTCACTGTTGGAAATGGACAATCTTGAACTTTATTAGAAACTAGATAACTGTTGAACTGAACATCTAAGTCAAAGTAAATAAAATATGTCTGGAACTTAACATCCAACTAATCATAAAAAGAATCCAGGTGGGAGCCATTTTGATTTTTGTGCTATTTTGTTTGTCAGTAATTCCAGTTGAAAAGTTGACTGGTGGAGGCTGTGCATCCCATATCGATACTATTAAAGATACACAAAATCATCATCTTCAAAAATATTCTTAATTCTCAGCTAAAATGTCGCTCTTGCTTGTAACACAACAGATGGGTGATAGTCAGAGATGACGGCCATCTTTTACTTTGTATTACTGCGGATTTTATCAAGAGAAGATCCAATTTTGACTGAATGCGAGTCGCCTACCTCTCCCTTCCTCTCTCTGCTTCCTTCTTTATCACTTTTTCTACCTTATTTATCCATTCCTCTCTATCCATTTAGTCCCTGTGACCAGAGGAAAGGGGAGTATGCTTCAGGGATGAACGCAGGACTGCTATTGCTCCCAGTGGGGTGAGGTGGTGGGTCCTTGCTCTGCTGACCTCAGTGTTATCCTTGTCGTGACAGAAAGCATACATCATAGCAAGGCCTCTAATGCGAAACACATTCTGCCACAACTTGAAAGCCAGGCTTCCTGGACAACAAAGTGCTCTGTAATGCCATATTTTGACCATATAATTGTAAGTAATTACGGCTGACAAAACACTCCAGTGATTTTTTTTCCTCCTTCTCTGCCTCCCTCTCTCTCTTCCTCCCTGTGTCTTTGGGCTGTAAGAAAGCCCAGACAGGGGTTGTCATAAACTGTGTGGGATATTGTGTGCTGACTTGGCTTGAAAGCTCTTCAGTGGAGCTGAGGGTAGGTCAGTTTTTATTGGAGCACGATCGTTTATTCAGAGACACTATAACAACACACAAGGGTAGCAGTAACCAGTGGCCTAGAAAAACATTGGTGCACCACATGACAGTTGACCCTCGCTCACTGACAAGACACCAGTCTCCAAAAAATTCTGTTTGCTCTAACTCTTAGAATTTTACGGATTTTCTTTTATCGCTGATTACACCATCTTAAATTATGGTGGTTAGCTGAAATCTCCTTTTGTGAAGCTCCAGAGCGCCCTAACCAGTAATTCACCAAAACATAGATTTTTGAGGAGCTGGCCCTGAAAACTCAGCTACATAACAAAGTATTTAAAAATATGAGAACCTTGGCAAAGAATACTGTGCTAGTGGGAGTGTTGGCAGCATATAGTACTTAAGTTGGAAATTATTTCCACTAAAGAATAGAACAAGAACCTTTGACTGAAAGTCAAAGATCTGAATTTGATGCAGATGTTGACATTTTGTTGCGTTTACATTGCACTGGTTGTCCCAGAATGCTGGGCAAACATTTTTATCCATGGGTAGTCTTTCATTCTGAAGTCCATCCCCCCGCTGGGGCAGTCAATATGAGCATAGAGCCTTGGGGTCTGAGCTCTGTGGTATTCTGCTGTACAGAAATCAAACAGAAAACACATGAAACACTGCAAACATCACAGTTTGACCAAAGTCTAGCAACTCTGTAACAGCACAGCTCCAGAATCCACATCACCACTCAGTTTGACCTCATGTTTGCATACTGCTAATAGTTTCAAGGAGCAAAACAACCCCTCAACGCTACAGTCCTTTTATTGCACTTATCTTTGGCCAACTCCTCTATCCAGCAGCTATCATTCAGTTGAGCATGAGTTTAGCCACATTTCTGTCATCCTGTGATAATGTGCTGTGATATGTGCTGATAATATGTTCCAGCCTGTTGACAGGCTGTTTACTACTGAAAGTCGACAGACAAACCCTGGAATTATTTTTTTAAAAGTAGTGTTGTGAAGCCTGCATTTGTATTTTTCTCAACAAAAGAAGTGCAGATATGGAATATGTTCTGAGCTGGGTGCTCTGCCCAAGGCAGCTTTAGGCTGCTGATCTCTGGCTTCAGTCCACACCTATATGTTTGTCTCGAGGTCAAGTCGGGCTTTGAGGGAAAGAAGAGGCTGGACTAGTTTGAACCGTGACTGTGCTGGTATTGTGGGAGGTGGTGGATGTCAGATGTCTGGTCTGTGGCTTTGAGCCTGCTATCGTGCTCTACCACTTAGCATGCTAATTAATCCCAACCAAAGGGCTGTGTCAGTCACCCCACGCTCCACCAGGGACGCTCCCACTGGGCTCATCCTGCTTTAATTGAGCACGTTTTTCAGAGGCCCGCTGTCCCTGGGATTACATTAGATCCCTCTAATTCAGCCAGCCTGCCACAGGCGTGGGCAAAGTGAACAAGAGAGGGAGGGAGTGAGATGAGAGTGAGAGCTGGGAAATGTATAAATAAACCAAACAAACAAACAAACAAAAAACAGACTGAGTGTTTATTAACACCCCTGGGATGAAAAAAGGAGGTGAGTACAGGAAATCATTAGCACAGTAGAGTCAAACTAGACTCGTTTGATCTTGCTGATGGAGGAGCAAATGTAATTTAGCTCGCTGCGAGTAATTTGTTTTAGCAGTTAGCATGGGTTCCTTTTAATTTCATTTTGCCTGGCGTCAGTCTTTCAAATAAATGTTTTTATTTTGTACAAAGCGGATCTTTGTGGAAGCTCGAGGCTCAAAGACCAGCCCTCAACAACAACTAATGTTTATTCATCTTCGCTTGTTTGCATGTGCGGTAGACAGAATCTTGACAGGAGTGTGCAGTGTCTGCTTTTATTTGAGTACATTCTGTATAATGAGGCAACTCAGATGTACACTGCGACAGCTAGCAAATCATAGGAGGAGAATAACAAACTGTTTTTGTCACTGCAGCTCTAATTATTTGGAAGATGGTGCCGAAGCAGCTGCATGTGTTTTGGTGTCCCACCTTATGTCCTCATTCTACTGAAAGTTGTTGACTGTGCAATCTGTTTATGAAATCAAGACACCATTTTCAAACTAAAGTAGCGAAACAGTTCCCAACGAATAATATTCAGCATTCACTCAGAATGCAATATTTAACTTAATAACTAAATAGCCTGAGAAAAACTGACGGTAAGGTGTTGCTCATCACATAACTGATTTACAAATATGATTCTCATGTTTAATTCAGTGAGGAGCACAGAGGGATCGGCCCGGCATCTGTGGGAAGTGTCGTAGTGTAAGAGCAAAAGGGGTAAGTTTATCTCTGCCTGTCAGGGTGTTGCCACTTAATTGCTACTCCTACCCATGACACAGAGGAGGTCTTCCTCTGCAGCAGGGCCAGCGAGTCTCAGCTCAGATGAGCGGAGAAGAGAAGGAGTCTTATCAGTAGGAGATGCCTGGGACAGTGTTGTACTGAAGCACCTTATCAGGCCTGTGTTCACAGGCTGTGGAGCACCAGCTCCTGCCAGCAGCCAGAGGTGTGAGATGCCCTCCTCTGGTAAAAGAGAAGAAGCAGAGACACAAACAGGGTCTATCATTTTGGCAGCCATTTTGGATGCATGGGGAGTATTTACTCAGACTCCTGAAATGCTGATATCATTTTCAGAGTTGAATGTCTTTTATTTTGAAGATATGTCAGAACTAGCTCCTGGAAAATCCCTTCAAAATATTGCATAGTGGTAAACCATAGTCTGCTATGTAGAACAGTTAGTATTTATTGGAAATAAACAGAGAGTACTTGTTTGAGTGAAACATCGATCTTAAGGTGAGTTCACATTTGTACAAGATTTCAAACTTTTCCGAAGTGATGCATTCCCAGCAGCCATTACCGACTGATAAACAACATGTGCTCTAATGTGCGGGAACTCTGTATGTCAGCTGTGTCCCTGGCAGAGCCCACAGGGGTTGTTAGCGTTGACAGCGCCGGTCTGTATGCATGAGACTTCCAGGCAGATTGTTGGCAGAGCTGGGCAGTCTCCCTCAGACAGCCGTCAGCTGGCTGTAAGCCTCACAGCCTTCTCCTCCTCCACCTTGCTCTCCTTCCCATCATGGTAGACTCAGAGAAGAGCTTTATGGAGCCCTATAATGGTATGTGGCAAATGTGCAGCACTGGGGTGATTGTTAACGGCAGCAGCTGTGCAGATAGTCTGGATGATGGAAAATCAGTGGGACCTCATTTTGGTTTTCCAGTATGAATATTAATGGCTCGTTTCCAGGCCATGGCTAATGATGAGGAAAATTCCCTAATAAAAACTTGATGTGATGGGCAACGACCCGCGGGGTCACTGGAGACAGTCAAAGTTAATAGTGTGCCATCAGGTGTGAGGAGTTAAGTGATTAGAGGCACAGAACCTAATCCTGATGTTTTTCTCCCCCCTCAGCTATGAGTCAGTGTGGAGGGAGTGAGGGCTGCAAGTGGGAGGTGAGGGGAGCAAATGAGGTTTATATCTTTTGACAACAGTGGGTTGCAGCACATTGTGAAGCATACATCCATGTACATGCAAGCCATGAATCATACAAGTAATACTAAAGGCAGACAGATTAATTTATATATAATTGTGTTTTATTTTTGTTCTGATAGAATATGATAAAATATGATTTCAGTACCAATATTAACCCTTTCCTGCATGAATTATGACAGCCACAGTCAGGATTTTTTTCTCAGTGTTTTTATTACTCTTTATAAAGACAGAACTGAACTTCAGTTTTTTTAAACATGCATTTTTCACAGAGTTTTGCACATGTCCACTCGAGTGGACAGCATGCGTTTGAGTTTTTAACTGAATTAACATGTATTTGACAAAACAATGGTCTTTGTGCATCCTCAGCTCCACTGTCACTACTGCTAGCATTAGTTAATCCTTCTCTTTCTGGTAGCCATTCAACATCACTGCTGCTACCATCATCCTCACTTGATTCAGATGGTATTTGCTCCACTATCCTGTAATATAAAGACACTAATTGTCACTCACATAATGGAACTTATCTGCAAAAAATATTGTTTTGGTTACAAAAACTGCAAGTTATATTCTAATAACATAAATCAATTGATATACAGCCAAAAAAGTTACTGCAGCTGAATTACTTTCAATAAAATCAGTCCCAGTAATAGTATGAATTGTAGTTTAATATAACCAGCGATGCATGATGTCCAATTTAGTGGACAATTGATTAATCATAATTTCCTCCCAACCTAAAATCAATACTTGAAAAATTTAACAATAATTTTACTCCATAGTTGTTACTTTATGTTACCATATTTTTTTTACCTGCAAGGGTCTCCTAATATAGAAGGATTGGCAAGATATTCCTGAGCTACTTAGCGGTTCTGGCTTTCCATATCTTGGTTTTGAGAATCTTTTGTTGCACTTACAATGGCTGACCAGTGGGTGGCAGTGTGTAGGATGACACGCTAGCGCCCACTGTGGTGGGTGATATGCAACTACACCATCAGAAACCATGCATATACAAGAAAACAGCTTTTAAATAGCTGTCCACTGTAGTGACCACTATGCGTGAAAGGGTTAAAACAATGCTTTTTTTGATATCATACTTTGAATATAAACTTTTTTTCTGTAAACCCCTTTTTTCATTTAACAAAATTGGCCAATGTTGTCTGAAGTCAAAGTCAAAGTTGATTGATGTTACTTTGTAAACTGATCAAAGAATTAAAAAACAACGTTTTTTTTTCAACGTTCACTGCGTGGACACATTTCGATGTCCAATCATACGTTTCACAGGTTAGCAACAGGTTGGCATCTCAAGGGTGAGAATAGAACAAAGTTGCCTGTTCAGTGCCATCTGGTGATCTTTGAAAAATTCCCTCTTGTAGTACTTCCTTTTGTTCAGCAACCCAGTGTGTCAATATCTCTGCTTCTTTATTTGCATTAAAATGGTCTAACATTGATTGTTTATATGTGTGGCCAGATTGCTGTAATGAAGATGCCGAATCACATCATTGTTAATGTCTAGCATGTGGGGTACTTAAAATACGCACCAAGTGGACTCATCTCAGGGGAGTCACCATAACTGCACAACAATGTATGTAATTATCTCAGAATCCTTCTATTAATCTTTGATCAATCCAGCATCTGCTTTGTGCCTCAGTCCCCTATTGGCTTATGGAAACTGAGTACAGAATTGGGGTGAGGCAAGGTGTGTGTTTGTGGGTGTTTTTGCATGCGCCCACACTGCAGCTGTGTTTTATGTTTTTTTCATTTCTGTCATATAAACAGTGAATGCATCCCACCCTCAGGTACCTTTAGCCCGGAGAAACATGTTGAGATGATTCTACAAGGAGGGACACTGAACTTGGTGCTTGTGTAACAAATGGATTTTTAAGAAAGCACACCTCTCTGTGGCTTCCTTCCTACCCTGGTCCTTGTCAGGTGTGTATTTGTGTATGTATTGGGTGGGTGGATGGAGCTGATCAACAGACAGGTTTACCCTGCGGCAACATCTGTTTCTGCCAAGCATCACTTCAGTAGTATGCTGCTACATCTCCAGTTGAGTTAAATGTCTTGCCTTCCTCCACACTGACACAGAAAGCGGCATACATATACACCACTTGTATGCCTTCTGAACATATCCTTTCATCATCGGTGTGTGAATACGTATGTGTATTTCTATTTCGGACATGAACTGTATAAAAATGGATGATATGACAGCTTCCAGAAAGTAAAGCCAAAACAAATCGATCGACCTCTGGTGGCTGGCTGCCCAATCACTACTGCACAGACTCCGGCTCCAAATGCCAGCGCACGATGACAGCGCTCGTATATTGGGATATTTTGGCTTCATTTTTGTACAGTGGAAGGAAGTGGAAACTCGTCATCTATCAGACTGTTTACTTGTCACTTCTCTGCTCTCATCTTAACACAGAGTCCCTTTGTAGACATTGTGGAGCAAACTTTTAGAATGAAATTCATTAGAGATTTAGCAATATGGAATTATTAATTTTAAAAAATCAGGTTTAACTCAGTAACTTTTGGCACAGTCCAGTGAAATAAAATATAAAAAGAATGTATTCAGAGTATTGAAACCAGAGGTCATAAACTCAGATTAAGTCCTCAGTATTTTATGTAAGGCTTAATTTTTCTCCTCCATCATCCCTCTTTTGAGTCCATTGTCCCAGTGAGTGGAATCCAGAGTGGTCAAATTGACTATCTTCTGGGTAAAGTTTTACATTTGAAGGAAAATTGCATTCAGATGTTGCCCTGCTGCATTGACCTTTGTGGCACATGTGGATCAGAACTGGTTATATTAGTCCAGACAGAAGTCTAGTCCCTCCCTGACGAAACATTCTTGGCTGCTGAAAGAGGCGTTTGCATGTGTGACGATATCGACTGCCTCAAACGCTCAAGCTGTGCTGTTTTATTTTCCTTGTGAGTTTTTTCTCTTTCCTTCCATACTTCTATAGTTCGACATCAAGCAGATGCTGTGGAAATTGTACGTTCGATGTCATCGCCACAGCACCATGTTTATGTAAAAGATCTGTCCCAGTCAGGCATGTCATGTCAAATTTCCTTCCACTCTCTGAAATGTTAGGTGAATTAACTAAATTTTCTCTTGTGGATACCTTTTTATGCTGGGCTTATTTTTTAAGTAAAGTAATCCCAGAGTTTATTTGAGGTTCAGTCCAGCTATGGCCTAAGCATTGCAGTCATGTTGGTCTTTCTGGTACAGTTCATTGAACTGAACCACATCTGCATCTCCAGTCAGCACAATGTATTGACCATACTCATGTTGCCAAACTCAAGATGATTCCCACTTTTTCTGATGTTGCCAAGTCCATTTCCTTTTTTGGATTTCTGTGTTATAAGAAACTAATTTGTGAGCGTATTGTGTCGGGACCTGCTGCTCCAGCTTTGTGTGCCAACGCAGGTGCTGTGTAGCAAACCCTAAGCTCATCAGTCTCCTCCTGCCCGGCTCTATTTGTTGTTCCTCAATTCACAGTGGAGGGACTGGCAGACTGTTTAATATATGAGTGAGAAAGAGAGACAAATACGGGAGGTGTGAGTGGGGGATTTGAGAATAAGCATGGCACAGATCCCCATCGCCATCCTGGTCTTCCTCTAGTCCCCATGAATAATGTGGCACAGCCTCTACCCAGCGGTAGGCCAGGCATGCGGCCATATCAAGCTGTGGTGGAGAGCAAGGCGTCCAGCTTGGCAAGTCTGGGCTCAGCCACATTCTAGCCCCACAAACCCCACACCCCTATCCCCAACCTGCAGAGAGGAGCACTGGGCTCCAAGATGGCAATCAAGGCTTGATTTGCCAACACATTTCCAATGATTAAAATGTAATTAGCACAAGCGAGCCCCTCCTCCCCAGCTAATTTCCACGCACGCTGTGACAGGCAGGCGGTCGGCGGCACCCAGGCCCCAGCAGCAGATGGAGGAGGATGCAGCGGAAGGGTAGAAAACCATTGTGCCATGTGACTGTTTGCATCAGAAAACCATCAGGACACGCAGCTATATCAGGAAGGAGCTGTAAGGAGGAGGGAATGAGGAGCCCTTCACGACAGCACATCAAATTGGCACTGTCAGAGCTGACCCTGGCAATGGCTGCCATCCTTCATGCTGTCTGTCCAGCTCCCAGGCGTGCAGGCAGGTTGGCTTCTTCGCTGGGTTTTAACCCCTTCAGCCATCCTGCAGGCCAGCCTGGCTCAGGCTGATAAACAGACGCCATGCTCTGTGCAACGGGGAGCTTTAATAAAGCCCATATCAACAATAATTAATTCTATGGTCGTGGATAGCAACTGGCATAACCTGAGGCTAATGTCACTCATGGGGGCGACAATATGCATCAATCAGAGATCCAAATTTAAGATGCAATTTAAGAATATATTAAAATATAGACCACTTGTAACACTGGTGGATCCGAAACTATAATAACCTTATTATAATAAGCTTGTCAATCACATTCTGTTTGCCTTTAGAAATATCGTTTACTTGTCATTTTTTCTTGATTGACTTAACATCTGTTAGTATTTGTGGACCAGTGGATTTCCAGAAGGTTATGATGGAAAAAGGGAACATGGCATACTTGCTTTGCACGCATCCTCATGTGATGTGGTTACCTCTTTAGTACAGACATTTTTCTGCGGGTAACTCTGACAGGAGACTTTGGTGAGCCTTGCTGCTGCTTCGATAGCATAGCTGCGTCATTTAGCATTCAGCCCATGGCTCCTCATGTTCCCCTAGTTTTGGGCCAGTATTACTCTCAGCTGGAGAGGATTTAGGACAAGAATAATTTACTCCTTATTTCATACCAATGTAAATAAAAGGCTCGATGCTTGGACAGAGCATAGGGAAATTTGTAAGAGCACTCAGCCAAAAGAGAGGCCCGGGTGAGAGCAGAGGGGCAATCAGAAGTGCTCCGGATACTGGCCAACATCAACAGCTCTTAAAGCTGAAGCTAATGTTTGACATTCCTGTGTTACTTAAACTTAACACTAGGGTCTAGTTGTACAGTATAATGCTGGTCCTGTGTAAATAGCAGTGGGCCTGGGTAGAGTATCACTTTCCTTTGTCAGCCCCCTCCCAGAGCTAATGGTTTCCTTATTGTACATGACTGGTGCTTTAAATAAGACCCTTTTCCTAGCTAGTCAGAGATCTAGCTCCACCGATCTCAATAGCACCATTGTTGTTGTGTTTTTTCTTTCTTCGGTATAATATATTCATTTTTGTCAGTCATTTTAAACCTCTGGCATATTTCTTTTCATCAGAGATGGCCTACCAGGATTGGCATAAAGTGTTTTGGACATAACAGTTAACCATAGCTTTGCAGATTTATTTCATAGTCACTCGTCAGTAGCAATAACTGAATTTTTGAGCTCATGCTTACCTACTAAAACAGTACCATACCTCAGTTATTAAGGATGAGGTCTAACAATCATTCATGACGTTTTCAACTACCAAGTGCAAAGCCAAGACTTTCTACCTTTCTGACTCTGTTTCAAATGTAAGCGTCAATAAGTAGAAATAAAAAGGAGTGAAAAAATTACACATATACAGGGATTCTTCCTCCCCACTTCAAGTTGCTTTATGCATGAGGCAACACATTAGTTCACTATGATCACTTACCAGTGAGTGACAGCTCTGACTTGTTTGTATGCCTGAGATGTGTCTTTTATCTTTTGGAGATATTATTATTTGTTACTTTTCGCTCTGCACTTGAGCAGCGAGTTCAAGGGAGCTTTGGCGTCTGCACTATAAGGACGATCAAATTGCCTGCCCTTGCCTGTCAGGGCTGATCTCAGGATTTTTTACTTTGCTCATTATAAAGGTATTTCCATTTTATTAAGTTTTCCCTTTTTTCCATCCTTTGTCGCTCTGGGAAATTTGCATACCTCTATTCCTGGGGTTAAAAAAGTAATGACAGCAATTTCTTTTCTTTTCTCTCCCCCACTAGCCGTGTGAGTGCTTCGTTTAGTGGCACCTGCGAAAGCGACAGGCGCTGGGATGAGAAGTGAAAGAGAGCAGTTGATTAAATCATCATCAAGTCGCAGCACAGAAAGTCAATTCTGCTTGCCGTCTACAATGATATCCTTTTATCTTAAAGTAATGAGCTATGGCACTTTTGCATCGGGTAATACGATGAGTTCCATTAGCATGTTCCATTTGCTTCACAAGCAAGGGCAAGTCATTCCAGCCGGCTTCTATCTCGGCAATCAAAGCAATTGGCTGCACAGCCAGGGAACAGGGGAAAGAGGGGAGAGCAAAATAAAGGAACATGAGAAAGAAAGGCTAGTAGTGTTTTTTTATGGATCACAACACAGTGGAAAAACTCAAATGATGTCCATTATTTGAACCCCTTACATGCCTGTGTTCCTGAGTGTGTAGTGTGCACAGGCAGAGAAGCAGCTAATGAGTGCTCGGTCGCATGTTGTCACATTCTGAGAGGCCTGAAAACATGGAAGCAGTCGAGACAGCTAATATTGCTCATCAGATCTCGTCTTCAGTTCTGTGTGGGAGGCCGCAAGAGAGAGCAATACATGGCCAACACGCCTGTTTATTTACAAGCTAGAATAATGTGCATAAATGCACACAGCGTGCAGCTTTTTGTATTACACAGACATTCACGTTTGATCAGAATCTGCACTTTTTGCACAATCTTGCATTACCTTTATTTATTCTTCCAGCTGACAGTCTATAGGGCTTCTGGCTCTCTGCACACTGTATTAAAATGGGGGCTGGAATGTTGTGGCTGGAGAAAGAGAGTGAGAGAGAAATGGAGAGCAGGGAAACGTCTGAGGAGTATTTGCCCAGTGCGTTTATTGCCTCTGCATAATTTATGAGCTGCTGGAGCTGACCATCATGGCAGTGTGCCGCGGGCAGCCCCTGGGGCCGTGTGGGACAGGCCTGTAAATTGGATGCCATGCTCCTGCTGAGCTCGCAAGGCCCCCTTTTTACCATCCAGAAACAGACCACCTCAGAAACAGACCAGCTATGAGCCTAGCCAGCTACCTTTGAGCACTACAGGGCCCCAGATCAGCAAAAAACAAGACATGGAAGCAAAAAAAAAGGGAGAAAAGGGGAAAAAAAATGGCAGGGCTTTCTGTCGCTCACTCGCTCAGCTGTCAATCATTTCACCCCCTTCCTTCACTCCCTCCCTCCTTTAATCGACAGCCACCAACCCCTCCCCCCCTACATACAAACTCACTGTGCCAACCCCTGCCCATATTTCCCCCCAGTGCCTTCTTCATTACTGACTCCAGTGCTTCTCTGCACCTCAGCCATATGCACAACGTTGAGGGCCGCCAGTCACCCAGCATCATACTAATTAGTTGATAAAGAATTAAGTGGACCTTGAAATTGAAATTGGAAAGAAAAAATGAAATCTAACCACTTTTTCCTCCCTCTATTACAAAGTTCCCTTCCTCTTCTTGTCATTTCTCCTTCCCAGCCTCAAGCATGAATAGACAGCATGGAATTATAATTCTAGTGGCGGTTAGTGTTTTGAGATTCCAGCTCCAGCTGAATTTCACTCAGGTTTCAATGTTGAGGGCATGTTAGTGTTTGTGTCTGTAAAGTGATCTGATGATATCCAATGTTTGGATATGAGTGTGTGATAGGTTTGTCACTAAAAAGCTGATAAGATTTGCCATTCACAAAGGTAAATTAGACTATAAAAATCACAAGTGTTGAAATTGAATACAACCTAAGCAGTTATAAAACAAGGTTGTAGATATATTATTCCTCATTTTTAACTTTGCCTTTCTTTTTTGTTGTTGTTTTGCAGTGTGACACCGAGAGTGACCAAGATGACAAGGTAAGATAGCCATTTACTAGTCATTTTCTATATACTGTTAAATGTGGTTGGATCATTTCAGGCATCCTGTATCGGGTTTCAATAAGATTCAAAGATTAGACTTAAAGGCTGAGAATTTAATGTAATTAGAATTGAACATCCTGTTCATAACTAAGAGAAAGCCTTAATTAGCTGCACATTAATTATACATGAATTAATGATGTGCAAAATCTAAATCGAACTGCTCTGGGTTTTTAGAATCCAGATGACATTTAAATTAGACTGCTGTGACAGCGCAGGATTTCTATTGCTTTAAGCCTAGCACTGACTCTCACATGTGTCTCTATACCTCCTATCTACTGTGTCTGCCTGTCTGTCTGTCTTTGAGACACACTCTTTTGCTAATGAGGAGTAACAGAAAGACTATAATTAGTTCATAATTTCTGTTTCTATAATCTCAATCGTCACCTCCTACTGTCAAGATCTATAGCATCTTCTTGTGGTGTGACACAGTCCTATATTTGCTAAGAGGTTCATGGTTTCAGTGTCACGTTTGTTACAGTTGCAATTTTGTGTAAAATGACAAGAAAATATAACATTTTCAGAGAAACGCAATCATCACCAACAAACAAGTTCTACAGATTTTAAAAAAGTGTTCAATGAAAAATGGTCAGATGAGTTTTATAAAGCTAGCCAAGCTTTGCCCTGATACAGGTCATGGAAGCACCAAATACAAGGGGTTTCTTGTGGTCTGCACAACTGCACAAGAAATATGTCTGCATGAGTAATAGACCACAAGATTCAGCGCAGTACACTGATTTGAAAGTTGGATGCTTGTGCTGATGGTAACACTTGAGGGAAGGTAAAGACGTGAACTAGTTATGATGGGCCCTAGTGGGCGTTAGCTAGTTTCTCTCTTTCTTGCTGCCGCCTTTATGTTTGAAAGGCTTGACTGCTCACTTGGCTTTCAGGTTTGCTCAAAACTTGCCACCAAATTTTTTTCTTTTCATGGTCACATGATAAAATAAAGACTTGACATTTGACAACATCATTATACATGTTACCCAACAATCATTATAATATATTTGTATATGACAAATACACTTAAGTAAATAAGGAATTATTCATTTAATTGAATAGTTTTAATAATTAATTTATAGTTTATATAGTTTATGTAGAATCAGCATATAATTTTGTTATAGATTGCTGTTTACTATTTTACCCCCCCAAAAAGAAAGAAAACAGAGAATACAGAGATACTGTAGATTTGCCGTTTTGAGGGAAAATATAGCAGATGGCACTGTTTTTAATTTAATGTGAGTACCTCTTTGAACAGAGGTGTATTTCAGAGAAGTCTATTCTGTCAAGCCTGCATTGTCTATATTCACCCTTGATGATGGTTGGGAGAGTCTAACATTGTATGCTTCACCAGTTTCAGCTGCCTCTTGACAATGTCGGTGACTCAAGCCTGATTCACCACGATTGCTGGGCCACTTGCTGGGCTACCAAACTTTTTCTATTGGCACGATCAAATGCTCAAACTACATAGATAGCAATGGAAATTAATTAAAATTTATGTCTGTAGCATCATGGTATACTACTCTATAACTACATTGTACAGTGCCGTTTTACTTTTGGCAGCCACATTTTGGTCATAGCAAAGCCTATCAATTACAATATCTGAGTGCTTGTAAGTATCTACACGTTTTTTTTTAGTCATCTTTAGCTGTGTTCTATTTGGTGCAGATCCATTTATAATATTAAGGTATTCACAGTCTAAGCGTACCTCTTAGATTCTAAGAGCAGCCATATTATCCAACGACTTAAAGATATCTAGATCCACGCTAATGATTTAGTAATACCAATTCCTTATGGTGTTTAGACTGTGCAGCAAATTGAGTCATTACTCAGTGTTGTCGATTTAAATTGCTCCAGTCTCTGTGGCAATTCCTTTTTGTTTCAGTAGAGACAGAGAGAGAGAGCATGGTAAGCTGTAATCTCTCCAGAGACTGTATTAATTCACCTTGGCTCACATTACGCTCCTGATGAACAGCGCCAACTACACCTTCCTGTCATTGATTAATTGTGTGTTAAAGTACCAGAGGAGTGAATTAGTAAATAGCGGACCCCTATGACAGGGGTTGACTCATGTGTTCCTCCTCAATGTGAGGGTGTAATTGGAGCTCCCACTCAACACTTTTACCCCCTCCTCAGTCCACATCACCTCTGCCACTATCTGCTACTGCCAGGCACCGGGCACACTACGCCCACTGCCACCGCTGTCATTTGCATTCTGTGGGCGACGTGGTCTACTTTACAACAACGCAGCAGAGAAGGACGCAGGAGAGCAGAGTCGTTTTAATGGGTCAGATGTATTCAAATGAGGACAAACGTGGCTTATTTAGTTTTCCTTCAAAAGCAGGAAATGGAAAAAGTGTTCCTTGGAGAAATCATGTTCTGCCTAGTGTAGAAGGCCTCTGCCGTGTCGGCGGGAGCTGCCAGACTCTGATAAGAGACAGCTATTCGCATCTCAGAGTATGCATGCACACAATCCTGCTCGTGTGTTTGTGTGTGAGTGTGTGTCTGCATGTGTTGGAAACTGTCAGAGCATTTGCTCATTATAAAGTGACCTGTAGGATGGGCTCGCTCCAACATGACATGTTAATGGCATAGTGGGAGACGGGTAGAAGACAGATCCACTGCAGTCACTCGTCAAACAACACTGGTATTATTAGCTCTATATGCATTATCATTAGCTTCTCTGCTAAGGCCCCCATTACCACTGGTCCTCCTTTTTGAGAAATCAGCAAGAGCAGCTAGAATGTAAACAGTGAACATGGCTATTGTTAGTACTCACAGCTGTCATGCTAGCATGTTAGCATTGGGAAATTTTGGCTGCACTTTCTCTGCTAGGGCTGGGGCAATTCATCGATGTAATAGATGTCATGGACGAGTTTTCCTTGCCCCGCACTGAACTGCATATTACTCCAGTGATGAAATAAATCCATGTCATAGCCATTTTAAGTTTAAGTCAAGTATTTAAATATTATTTCTTTAGAGAAGATGATTGAACAAAATATTGAATTATTAATAAGACAACTTTTTAATATTAATTGTAGTTAATCAAGAGGCTTATGGACTTATTACAAGACTGTAACAGACACTATATTTCTTTCTTCTTTTGTCAGAACATTTGAGTTTTTGATTGATGTCAGGATGTTGAAGACATTTTCAGCAAACTTAACAAGAAATGCTTCTAAATTATATTACCAATCTGAGCTTTAGTGTTGTGGATTTTGTGTCTTAGTGCATATCTCCAGGTCTGCTTTCTTACCTACACAAAACTCACAGAAACTGAATTAATTCATTTGTGCCTTACTATTTACAGACTAATATAATCTTATGTTGCAAGTGTAAAATGAGATGATTTGCCTCCTTTTTATCCTATACTGTACAGTGGGCCTCTTACGATTCATGTGGTCTCTAAATTGGCAGTAGACTGCAAGCAAAAACACATGCTGAGGGGCCAAAATCCTCTCAAAGCTTTTGCTGGCGAGGATGTCCACATTTGTCTGTCACTATCATGTGGCTTGGCCCATCTTCCACTCCTGAAACACAGTCAGTCAGCAAAATGTGCTCTTGCAATCATCCACTCCACACTCTACCCTTTTGGTGGATCTATGCAAGATCAGGTGGTCATTCTATTAGATCTAGGCAGGACTGTCCCATTAATTTGGAGCAGCTTGGTCCCAGCTACAATGCACCGCATAACTGGCAGGAAAGGTGTTTTTCATATGCATCTGCCAAAGGACCAATAACATTGCTTGTTTCATGCTGAGTTTAACACCAAAAGGTTTTCCACCATCTAAGTCCTTTCAGGGGGGCTGTGAAACATCCCCTTGACATGTACAGTATATGATCCACAGCTCTGAAAACCCTCTCTAAATTCTTTTGGGAAAAGTAGTGCACACACAGCAAAATACTTTTTCACAAATGTACACCCATCCTTTCTAATTTCACTTTTTCTTTTCCAAAATTTCTTTAGAGAAGACATTGCATTTTGTGAACTGAGACAATGTCTCTATGTTGTAATCTGCAGGACTTTATCAAGTTGTAGGTTTTTAATATGTTTTGATTAGACTCTAACAGCGGTAAATTTCTGCACCTTGTCTTAACAGTCTTTGTAATATTGTCAAGAGCGCTCAGGCGCTCACTCTGTCTGGACATACAAATGCTTAAGTGATTTTCACTAGTAAGTGGCACCTTAAAACTGCCAGTCAAACATTTTAGTATGAATATCTGCTAGAGCTCAAGTGCTTTTTCCATCTGTTCATCAGTCGTGTTATTTAGGCCTTTTGTGAATACAATGACTCTGTGCTGTAATCTGCAGGACTTTATGACTTTGTAGATTTTAATTTGTCTTTCCCTTGCCTCTGGGCTTTTTTTTTATAGAGGCCACACCTTTCCTAAGTATTATTTACTTATTCTATCAGCAGCCACAAGCTGTAAATGCCATTTTGAAAATGCTTTGCGTCTTATTAATGGCCATGCACCGGAGTGCTGTAATTTGCTGTGCTTTGCTCTTATTGGAGGCGAGGGATCTAAGTGGGTGCTTTAGAGCAGCCAAGAGAACCTGTTTGTCCTTGATATAAAATAAAGATCGGAACTGGTAATATATTTGCTGTTTCTGTTCCTTTATTGTTTTGCTGTGTTTGCCCTCAGGCAATTACAGCAGAAGAGTCAAGTTTCTCAATCACTCGGCAGCACTGTACATAAAACCATTTTATGGGGGG
>JBBPCS010000136.1:90087-100225 GCA_037974645.1 Hollardia meadi
TTTATCCCCCCCCCCCCCCTTTCCACCACAGTGGGAAGGATGAGTAATAAAAAGGAGAGAGCAACTTGTCAGCGTTAAAAGATTATGTGTTTTGCCCCCTCCAAAGGAAGAGAGTAGTGTTTACAGGCTTGAGTGGGTGCTCGCTAGGCCGAGGCTGAGGCTGATTGCACTAGAGTACCCTGTCAGCCAGTGATTTGTCATGTACTTTATCATCCTTGTCACTCTGCAGAGTGTTGTCATAGGTATCCTTCCTGCCTGCCCCTTCCCCCGTCTGTGCTTTATACCCAGTCAGTGTAGGAAATTTGTATTTACTTTGGGGGAGTGTAATTTGTTCCTCATGGATAAAATGACCCTTAGCGGAGCCGGATCACGGGTTAGTTGAAGTGATATTTTCCGGTAATGGTAGTCGTACATCATGGCTGTCAGGCCGGGTTAGGAGGCGAGCACATTACAGCTCCATTTTACCACTGCAGGCATCTGGGATTATTTTCCATAACCAAGTATGACATGACCGCTCTGCGGAGTGCATTAAATTTTTACTAGCTTTCTTCCCTCCCCCGGCAACTTCTGTGGCTTTTCCCCTGGTCTGGGTCTCAAGGCTGCTACAGTGATGGATACCCCCAGAGTCCCAGTAGCCCTGGCCAAGGTTAGCGGGTGTCACAGACCTACACCGCTCTCCTCCATCCAATAACCGACAAATCCCTGCTCCCTCTGAGGCACGTGCACACAGGCCCACAGCCAACCCTAAGCCTCCATTCGCCTCCATACACACATATATACAAAGAAAAGGAGCAAGCATACAGTATTCCCGTTTGAGAAGTCATTAAACAACATAATGTAGTAGGTAAAAAATGATATACATTGAGTTTGTCCCCTCATTCAGTTTTCACCAAAGAATAGACAGACAGACACATAGACATATGTACACGTGTGTAAAAGCACCCCACCTTCACTTCCATCAATAGAAATCATCTTTATACATGGCAGTGCTCATGATGGCAAAGACCATGGCGCTCCAGGGCTGCTGATTGCTTTCTTTTTCTTTTCTGTTCTTTTTTAATGTATTCTTTTCTCCCCCATTTTGATTCCTCTCTCCTTGGCAGCAAGGTCAGCAGTATAAATGCCACCACTTGCCATTGACAAATGGTCGCCCCCCCTGTCTGATAATCAGTAGGGTCTCAGAGGTGGATGAGCAGGCGGAGCTCATTAGAGCGCCACAGATGAGAAATTAATGTGGAGATTCCAGGCCTCGCAGAGAGTCACGCTGATGGGCCCTGGGTGGGGAAGGAGGAGCAGGGAGGGGGTGTAGGTGGGGCAGGGGTGGGTGGATGGATGGACCCTGTCTGATGGATGGCCAGGTCAGCAGGCAGCAACACTCCCCAGACAGTCCCACACATATACAAACATACACACACCCACATGCCTGTCCTCCCCCTGTAACCTCCCCTGTCCTCCCTCCTTCCCCGCACCCAATCTACCTTTAAGCTCATCCCACCTCTCTGCCCAGCAGGACAGTAATGACACTGCAGAGTGAAAAGCCACAGGAGGGTCAGAGGAATGACATTTCACCCCTCGACTGGCACACTGGTAATTGAACAGAACCAGCCTAATTGACAAAAATTTCCACATCCCTTTTTCCTCTAAAATAAGATGGTGACATAAGGTGAAAATATCAGCCTGTCATTGTGTGTCACAGGTTATTTATATTACCTGTCTTCAAGCACCCACCATATACACAAAAGCACTAGACAGTGTTAACATCAGAAAAACTTGAGGAGCTGTGGTATTGAACTGAGAGTCAGCAGACTGGCATGCCTCAGGGGCTCTGACCCTCCTCCATCCTCCTCTATATTCACTGTGACCCATTTACAGTAGCTAGCTCCAGAGCTTGCACCCCCTCATTGTCCCAGCAGGTAAATCCTAATTCTGTCAAAGCATATCTCCACTTACTAACTCACGGCCACAGATAGACAATAATCAACATGTTGTAATGTTGTGGTTTTTGTACCAATCCGGTGTCTGTTCAAGCTTTTACAGTTTATAACATTTTAATTGAAATGGCAAATGAAGGAAAGGCTCTTCCATGTCAGCATTCATACAACTGTTGAAACAATGAAATGCTAAATATTCAAAAAAAAAAAAAAGATCAGATTTTAGAGACCCACCTGACAAAAAGATTGCATACATGCATATGATAAAAAATAATAATAATGATTTTTTTTAAATTTAATTCAAATTCTATAGTCCATGAAATACTAAACTCACTATAACTTCAATTGGCATTCAATCTGCATGCAAAAATGCATGCATGCTGATTACATTGACACAGAAATAAAGTTATTATTTTTTGTAATAGAGCAGACAGTCAAGTACATTTTATTTATATACCCCAATATCACAAATTACAATTTACCTCAAGTGGTTTTACATTTTTACATTTCAAATGAGGGAAAACTCTCCAAAAAACCCTTTAACAAGAAAAAAATATATAGAAACCTCAGGAAGAGCACCAGAGAGGGAGTTCGAATAGATTCACAGCAAAAAATCATAGCATATACAATTATGGTGGCAAAATGTACAGGAGATTGTAAAACATAAGTAAAGAGAATGAATCCAGAAGGGAAATTTGAGTACCTTCAGGCGTCACCCACCCAGTAGAACCTGAGCCACACCACTGCCTCTTCACCACTGGAGAGAGGACAGACCACACAAACACAGAAGAGGACAATACCATTCACACAGAGAGGAGAAACAAACACACAGAGGGAGAGACAGCCATGATCACATGAAAACTAGGGAGAGAAGGAGAGAGGAGTTCTCCTGGGGGACGAACACCAGGAAATTCAGCCAGGCTTCTCTGTTGTACAACACTTGGCACAGAGAAGCCAAGTAAAAAAATTATGGTTGAAATATTTGAACCCATGCTGATTACAATGACACAGCCAGGAAAAAAAAGTTTGAGAAATGCAGTTGATATCAAAAAATTTGCAGTCTGTTAATTAAATTCTTGTTGGCAGGATAAACATGGACTATAAGTACTAATGTTAATAGATTAATTGAGACTGAGGTCAACTTTCTGGAAGTAAAGTGGCAACAGATACGAGGCCCGAAGTATGAAGAATGAACTAATTGAAAGATTACGCAAAAAGACAAGTTTTCAGCTAAGATTTAAAGGCCTCAACAGAGCATTCTGAGCCATTTGAATATTTTTAGTAGTTGTGCACAGTAGGCCAGACATAAATATGTTACAGTAATCCAATCTAGATGAAACAGCGGCATGACTTAGGATTTCTGCTTCAGCCATTGACAGAAAAGACCTAATATTAGCTGTGTTGGTGGAACAAGGCAGTCTTGGGGATTTCATTGATGTGCTGATTAAAAGAGAGGATCAAAGGTAACACCAAGATTGTTGCCTGTTGAACTTTGAGAGATCACATAGTTGTTGAGACTTACTGTTGCATGACCAAACTCATGTCTAGCAGTGCCAAAGGCCAGCATCTGAATTTTCTAGGATGTAGAAGCAGAAAATTAGGTGACATCCAGGATTTCACAGCACATAAACAGGCATCTAGAGTTCTAATTTGAGCATCATTACCTGCCTTTACAAGCACATACAACTGAATATCATCTGCATAGCACTGGAAATTAACTGTAAAACTACATATAATTTGGCCAAGAGGTGTAATAGTAATAGAAAAGCAGAGAACAGAATATATGGTACTACACATTTCACATCAGAAAGTAACGATGTACTATTATTATTATTATTATTATGATAAGAAACACACTGTGTTTTTGCAAAAAGATTTTAACCATAGCCAGGCCAGAGATGCCAAAGTAGTTTTCAAGACGATCTAGGAGGAGGAAAAACTGTGTCAAAAGCTACGCTGAGATCCAGCATTAAAAGTGCTGAAATGGAATTTTAGTCAGTGGTAAGCAAAATGTCAATAGCCACATTAGTCAGTGCAGTTTCAATGAAATGACAGGGCCTAAAGGCAGATTGAAAAAGATTTTTTTTTTTTTTTATTATTTTACATATGTTAGCTGAAAGTTGCTGAGAAACTCTGTTTAATACTTTTAAAGGCTATAGACTGGTCTATAGTTATTGAGAGATTTTGGATCAAGGTGATAAATTAAAAATATTCAGTATTGTAGGTAGCTTTAAGAGGGTCAAAGAGACAAACTGATGGTTTTCAAGCTAAAACCAGTTTAGACAATAACCCAAGAAATTTGTAAGAACTGAGACTAGCACAGATTCAGCATGTGTTGGTTTTGGTGTTGAAACAGGATTGTCGAAGGTTTGACTCTTACCTTGAGACGTGATAATATACAAGCCTTAATGTGTTACACTTGCCTCTAAAGTGCTCCACCTCACCATTCATTTATGGCCAACAATAAAAGGTAATAATGCACACGTTAGAAGAGGACAAGGTTGCCAAGTCCTTGAAATTGAATGTAGGAAAAAATATAGACGCAGCAGTGAATCATATTTCAAAGGCAATGATTCAATTCCCAGCGCAAGCTGAGAACAGAGGGAGTGGAAAATAATTCAATCAGCAGCAAAAACCATAAATATGCTGTTTGACTGAGATGTTCACTCCTGTGGAAAGAAAAAGCCATTTCCATCTTTCCTGACCTGGAAAAGAAAAATGTCTCAGGCAAATTGTGTGCATGTATCAAAGAGTTTATGAGATTGGCCACATCCAGAGAGGCTTTAGAGTGGAAACAAAACCACTGTTCAAAAAATGTTATGTCCAGTATATATGAAAAAAGTAACAGCATAATGGCAGATATTTTGCACTGTTGACGTTGACGAAGGCATGGCATATTATTCGTGCTAAGGGATTGAGCTATTTTCAGAGCCATCTGTTAAGCACATCATTAGCTCTTAGCATATTTCTAATAATGTCACTAATGTTGTTTTAGCAGCATTGCTAAAACTGGTCTAAGCTCTCCACAAAAAATAACTCCTGTGCTGCTATACATGATAAGTCAAACTAAATTTGTCAGGTGCAATGACAACCAAACGGAGGGCTGCTGGGTAGAGTGTCTATGGCGCACTGTGTCTGTAGAACCTTCTGGGTCATGTTAGGCCGGTGGATTTGTGGCCGATCAAGAGTGAGCAGCACCCGGCTCCTCGGGTGTCTGTCCTCATCTCTATTTATGAGACAGTGTTGCCAGTTATCGGTCTTTAATAATGCATGGAGTAAGACCTTGGGTTCAAACCAGTGTCTCTGGAAACAGGCCGCTTATGATAAAAAAATTGGCTGTTGGTATGCAGAAAACCCTTCGCAGTGCCTATCTCTTTTCTCTCACACGCTCTCTCTTCATCTCCATCTCTCACTGTCTCTCTATCTTCCCTCTCTCCCTGCTGAGACTGAGTTCTCCAACAGGCCAAGGTTAAACTTTCTCACTGCGCTCAGCGGATGTCAGTCAAGGCCCTGGCTCACCTGCACATAAGCCCCCCAGCAACTGGGCTAGTGACTCTCACACAAACCCTCTGCCCCCTCATTGCCCTTTTGGCAAGCCAATGATTTCTGTAGGAAACTTGCTTCAGAATTTACTGGCTCCTGGCTCTCTGTCTTTCCACTCTCCACAGCAACCTCAGCTCACCCACAGAAAACAACTTTATTCCTGCCGACAAGACTGGATTTCTTCTGTATCTGTACCTCCTGTTTGCTGCATCAGTAATCAATAAGTAATAGGAGTTAGATTAATGTCTGATTTAACATTTTTTAGCTGTACATACAGTAAGTAATTTCCAGAAAATTGTACTATAGGTGCAACATGACTGATTGACTTTGTCACCTCAATCAGCTTTTGGATTGACTAGAATAGTCTTATAAGGATGTTTTGTCCAGCAATATTTGTAGTCATGGACATAAGATTATCATACACCACACAAATGTATTGGATAGGTCTCACAAGCAAATAACCGCTTTAAGGGACCTAATTCCTAATCTCCTGCTGTGTAAATCACCAGAGGTAGTGAGTCACAATGGTAGAGATTCTTAAATGAAGAAAATGGAGAACAGGCTTGTCAGAATGACAGCGTTGTCCCAGCATGCATGGCGGCAGCCACAAACAATTCTAATGACATCAGGGGCTCTGAGGGGGCTCTTGGGCTCAGGTCCCCCCCCCCCACACACACACACACACACACACACAATCCTTTGCTTGCAGCCACCACACTGCTTGTTAGAAGCAGTGTAATTAGGTGGCTGAGCTTGTTGCAAGTAGCCCAGGTCACAGAGGCATGTCCAACCCTTGTCCTGATTGCTCCTTGGGGAATTATTGACAAAACACAAGGAGCATTGCATGTTTGGGCTCTAATTATGTGTACAAGACATACCCGGCCCCAGGGAAATTAAATGAAATTCCCCAGCTTGATGGGTCCTCCACACTCATGGGATCCATTCTGTTTCTTATTAAGCTCAGCCATTGTCTGCCTTTATGAGGCTGCTGTGTTGAGCTAGGCACTAGCTAAATGCTTTTGAGTGTCTCTCTTTTCACAGTGGCAATACATCAATGGCTCATGGTGGAAAATTGCCTGCCGATTGTGATCTGCACTGGAAAGAGTGTAAGCAATAAAGCAGCAAATGTATTTAACTAATGCTCACTAATATTTTAAATATAGGGTGTGAAATGGAACACCTGCATGGTGTTTCAGTGTGTAATCCGTTTATTGTCTCTGCAGCTTGGTCAGGACACATCCAAACACCTCTGCTCTAATTCCCCTGGCCCAGATACTGGACAGGAATTGATAGTCTCCTGCTTGTGCAAATGAAGTGATAAGGGGTCTCACCCAGATTACACAAGGCCTAAGTGGCACTGAGAAAGCTTATGGAGATGAATGAATTCATGAGGCTGCCTGACAGATTCTTAAGAAGCAATGTAATAAGGGATAAATCAAACAGCTACCATTTTGCCTTTGAATGATTTCAAATTAAAGTCGAGGGAGATGGCAGACCTCCCGAGGGCAAGTGAACTTAAGTAGAGAACTGTGGCTGACCCTTATGTATATTTCTCTATCAATTGAACACTCTAATGGAAAATAAAAAAAATTAAACAAAAGGCTGCATAAGCATTAAATAGTCTATTCCCTTTGATTCAGCACATTGGGATGTGAGCTGTCTCTGAATTGCTAGACTGCGGGGGCAGTCCTAATCCTACAGGTCGACCCATGAATCATTCTTACCATAATTAATAATTGAGCATATTATGTTGTAAGATGGTGGATCATCCAGGAGAAATATATTATCTCTAGTTGTAATTGCTGTAGCTGTGCCTCGCTCTTTTGTAGAAAATTGAGCAATGGCTGCTACAGTATGTGACAAGGCTGTTGCAATATACTGGTATTGACAATAACTGTGATATTTAAAAAATGAAATTGTGAATTCTTTTGGCCATGATAATCAGGTAGTGAAAATCTGATATTGTGACAGCCTTCATATGTAAGTTCTGTATGGGTGTGGTTAGAAAATAACATTACCAGAACAAAATAAATACTATACACACACACTTTGAGGCTAACAATAACATTCACTGAGCACCATTATATGGCTCCAGCAAACGGCACACAGATCTTCCTCTATGATACGCTGGAGACCAATGTTGCCCTCTGTGATTGTTCTTCATTGATTGATAATATATGAAAGTTTGTACAAGCAGACACCAAAGCATCAGACAAACACAGGCCTTTATGAAACCAGAGTCAGACATGAAAATGTCAGGTCAGCTCATTGATATGACCCGCATCACAATAACACATAGCACTCTGGTCAATTAGGCATGGGGAGAGCGAGGACCGTATCTTCCCATTCCACCTAGTCCCACATGCCCTGTGGTTATGCAGACCGACAGCTTACTAGTACAGTGAACACACTCACACATACACTCTGAAAATGTTACCAAGACTAGCATTCAGAGAATAATTGACAGAACATGCAGATGTGCTGGCTGCCGTGCGCCGAGGCCAGAGGAAAGAATATGATGTGTTTCGAATGGCAAGTGGAGGTGAGTCATACTGGTACTGCTGGACATAATGATATTTCTGTTTGGCAAAGCTACACAACCAGGGGAGGGAGGCGGAAAGAATGTCAGCGCGCAAACTGAAGTGAGGATGGCATTTGGTGTTCGCTATCATGCATCTGCTTCAGTTCTATGATTTAGCATTCTACAGTGGCAGCCCGGACACCAATTTAATTATGTTAATCAGTGCCAGGCATCATCTAGTCCATGTCTATCCTCCCTTTTCTAAATCCACCACCTCACCTTCATACATAGAAACATGTCATGAGAGTGTGCGCGAGCACATGTGCCAGTTCATGGAGTCAGAGGCATACAGTTCTAAATAACAAAGCAAAAGACATGTGCCCTTTGGGTGGCGAGATAGCTCATTACCTATGAGCGACCTTCCATCTGCACTCATGGCTGCTCTGGGAGCCATTATGATTATGATGGAAATCTCACAAGCCATTACTGGGAGACAGCACAGGGCTCACTGCAGACACGCTAATGGACTCATTTGTAATTGGGAGAGAGGGAAATGACTCTGTGAGCTAGCAGTGGCTTTGTTTGATGGAGTATGGAGAAGCGCATACTAGATTTGACAAATGAAAGGGGGTTAGTTGTCTGTGTGAACTAAACTGCTGCGATTCCTTGAGCACCGCACACAGGCACACACACACAAACACCATTTTGTGTCCAGCAGTGACTTAACTCCCTGGAGTCTGCTCATGTTCTCTTTTGATGGTGAGTTGGGCTTTAGGGTGTGGAGATCAATCTTTGGGACCCAGAGGACTTGTAGGAAGAGTTATTAAAGAATACATTTCTTGGAGGTGATAATAGTGTTAAAATTGACTGGTTGGGGTTGTGTGGAGGATGTGTCACCCCCTAAATCCTGGGATTAATATTGGAATTCATGCTGATCCCTCAGCAAGTTATTCAGTCATGGCTGGGGGACAAGAGCAAGTGGAAGTCTGAGAGAGATTTAGGTGTACCGCTTTGTTGGTGTTTTGTTGGTTCTGTTTGTTTTGTATTTCATCTGCGACTATATAAGAAGTCCATATTGATCCAATCTCAGTGTATGCAGAGACACTGTAGAGCATTCTCAACCTCATAACAAATCTCTTTTCCTCACAGTTTATTTCAGCAACATCTGGGAAGTAAACTGCTGAGGTTTACTTCCTATTTCTCATTATTTTAATTAGCTGAGATTCCTTGTTTTCTATTTGCATTGTCCCTACATTGTCCACACATTGGTTATGATTTGCTTGTTCTGCCCCAATTCCAGGAGGATTAGGATGTGCTATTGTAGAAAAACATTAGCTCAGCATGTGTTTACAACAATAACAATAAATGATTTTAAAATAGAGAAAAAAATGTCCTTTAAAAAAAAAATTGTGCTGGACTGATAATACAACAGTATTACAAGTAATAATTTCAGCAAAGTATTTTCGGAAATAAATGCATAAATAAAAGTAAAATAAAATGTTGCCTTCCATTACATTGCATATGTAAGGAAGTGAAACGAGAACACCAATATAATGTAATTTATTAGAAAAGCCCTGGAATACAAATTTAGCTTCTCTAAGAGGCAGGTAATTACACATAATATAAACTATTAGGATCTTCTTAAAAGATAATGCAATCTAAATCAACATCATCACACAATATGGCCATGAAATATTACCAGAAGTTTGACATAGCACCTCTCCAATGTGACAAAAATGTATATATTTACATTGCTCTACATTATGTTGTTCAGGTGTTGTATCAGGTGATGATATTCTGTTCATCCTGTGCACGTGAACCATTATGTCGAACTGATTTAATGAAAAACAAGAGGCAAATATCTGAACCAACATATTTTTGCAGAATTTATTTTTTACTGTGGCATCAACTGATTGTTTAACAATGTTGTGTTTCAAAATGCCTCAGCATGAAGCAGGAACAGGTAAGCTACTGCATAATGCATTAATTTCTGTGTTTCTCTGCGTTGTTGGTCCTCATTCTATTCATTAAACCAACAGGACATTTAACTGCATGTTTATACAAGGAAGGTCCCTCAGCAGGAGCCTGACAGGGACGAATCAGAGAGAGGGATGGGAAGGAGGCTGGGGGGGGGGGGGGGGGG
>JBBPCS010000136.1:105077-127859 GCA_037974645.1 Hollardia meadi
CCCCCCCCCCCCCCCCCCCCCCCCCCCCCCCCCCCCCCCCAAGAACCCACTTTAGAAACATATGATAAAGAAGCCATTGATCAAGGGGAGTCCAATGATGACAAATGCCACAGCTCTTGAGATAAACAGCCTAAAGCAACAATCATGCTATCAGCCAGCATTTCCTCAAGGCCAGTTTGAATGAGAGTGGTTGTCTCCTGTAGTTTTCACTTGGTCGATTGTTTTTAAGTTTAATTGATGCTTTGTATTAAAGATTTCATTTTACACCGTACACCATTTTTACACCTTATTAATACTCAAGGACTGCACCATACAAAAGCTTTTGCACATATTTGTCCATCATGTATGTTGTAAATCATGCAGAATCACTTTTTTTCTTTAAACATACTGTATGTTGAAACATACAGTATATATATATATATATATATATATATATATAACATATAGTGATTGGGTGTTGGGCTGTGCGTTGTTCAGAATCTTTGTGAATAAGCACTACAAATGGGGGTGTTACTGATGTTCGTGTACAACGTAATCAGTGTAGACTGGTTTAAGAGTCTCTATCAAATCGAATACAGACCACAATGCATATACACACATTACCGGGAGGAAAAAAAGTGGTTTGTGTTGCAATGACAATTAATCAGAGCATTACTTAATGTTTCATCTCCTCCTGCCTATACGCTGAGGCTCCTGCTGCTTTTCAGACTGTGGTGGAGCCGTATCAGTTTCAGAAACAACAAATGAAACCATCCCCCTTTTTCCGATTTTTTTCCCCCACCCACCATCGTTCTCTTCACTTCATTATGCAGGCAGCCTGACGCTATTTGACAGAATGTGCTATCTGCAGCCCCCAGCTGCAGTCCCCCTTTCACTATCGTCGCATCGCTGGCAGCTTAACCCCACTGCTGCCTGCCACGGTGAAGCAGAGAGGAAATGATGAAGTCTGAAGAGAGAGTGAGAGAAAAGACAGACAGACAGACCCCAGAGCACCTATGTGGATGTCGATGTATTGGCATCACAAGTGACTTGCTGTGTGGCACTATTTTGGCACATGTGCCTTACAGTCTGTAGAATTAACACTTCCCTTTTTAAATGCTATCGTTAGCTGTAAAATAGTCCAATTTAATTGACAACAGCTTTCTCCTCAGTTTTGATTATCTAGTATGTGACTTCATTCAGCGTTCAAGGACCAGCAACATCGGCTGAATGAAAAAGCCTGTTTCTAGCCCACCCCTCACCCTTTCTTTATAACCTTCCTTTTCATCATACTATATAAACTTCATACTACCTTTTGTATGGCTCCTGAATATTGACTTGGAGGTAAATCATGGACTACAGAATACATTGTAAGCACAATTCTTAGTGAGATTGGTCTGTAGTTTATATCTTGAACTCTATACAGTATGCATAGCTACGTATTTACAGTGTACAGTATGTAGGCTACATTCATTAGTGTTTGTCTCCCTCACAAACAAATTCTTGTAACAAGACAGCACCCAGATCAGTCTCCAGAGAGCTGTAAATGAGCTTAATGAAGAAACAAACAAACGTCTTGAGCCTCAGAAAGCTGCAGGTCTGGAGAGTGCAGCATATCTAATTTGTAGGTTAATGTCGGCACAGGCTTATTTATCTGGATTATCCTCTGCTCCCATGTAGCATTAGGGACAATGTGAACAAAGACTGTGCCTGTGTCTGGCATCTTTTTATTGTTTCTGTGCATTTATGACATGGGAGCATATTTTAAAGGTGCTGTCAATACTTTAACAATAAACTTATATTGAATGGAGATTGCTATTGTTTGCTTTCATCATGATTTCATTTGCTGACATTGCCATTGGATCTAATACATGGAAATGTAAGAATCTAATAAAGGATGTGATATTGTACTGTAAATCCTAAACAAATAGCCACTTAGACTGTAGAATGTATTTGCTTATCATATGCATATTGTTGGCACTAATGATGCATGATGTTGAATCATAGCAATTGTAGTGGCTGGTGCATTGTGGGTAGTGGCATAATGAGTATGGTTTGAGATTTGCCAGAGACAGGTCCTCATTCCCTGGACTTGGCTCTGGTCTGTTTCTCCCTATGCGTGTTAACTGTCAGGTGTTGAGAGTCAGACTGCCGTTGAAGTTTTTTTTTCATGCTGTCTGCTTTTGATTTTTTTTCCCAGAGGTGTTTAAAAAAGCAGCTAGTTTGTTAGTGACAATCAACCGCTCTGGCCCTTTTGGGCAGAAGGTTTGATTTAATCGTGAGGCTGTCATTTATTATTCTGGAGCGGCAGCCGCCCCTGTGAGGCCTGGGCCTGATCAAGCGCCTCAGAGCTGTCCCCAAGATCTCACTCTTTTCCCTTTTCCCCCGTTATGTCTAAATCCTCGATACAAATCGCAGTGTTTCGGCTCTCCCAGCGGGGCCTATTACTGCCTGTGGGGCATTAAAGATCATTAATAGTGCTGTCAGACACAGAGAGGGAGAAAGGGAGCGCAGAGGGGGGAGAGTGGGGAGCGGCAGTGAGTTGCTTAGCTGCTCATAAATGGGAAATTAATACATCTGCTTCATTAATGCTGCCTCGTGTTTGATGTTTGTTAGCTGGCAACTTTAATGATGTAGGTTTGAGCCGACGGGGCGCTTGACTAAATTTGATTCCTCCAATTAAGTAGTCAGGCTTCTTTTCTTCTGGGAAAATGGTTAGAAAGGAAAAACTGCTGCCTAATTATTGACTCCAAACCTTCAGTTTTGTGGCTCCTGCTCTTTTTTCCTCCCTCCCTTTGTTTTTTTCTCTCTTTCTATCACTCCTCCTGTCAGCGACTGATTGCAGCGACACGTTCATCAGCATTGGCCCACACTATGTTGTTTACCGTTCACTAATCAAGGGGAAATATTTTAATCAGTGCCTGCAACTTTTTTAATCATTAACATTAGCAAATGCTCTATGTTAATTGATTTGTAGTGCAGGTGATGATAGTCAGCCTTAAGTGCAAATGATGAAATTACCACTATCATGGTCCTAGACAAGAGCTTCTGCATCTTAATCCAAGCCTTGGATATCGAACAGACAGGAAACATAAAAGCCTCTGAAAGCTTTTCCTTATGCATGAATTCCAACCCACCATACATAAAACAAAAACCACTCACAGTCCATGAAACGAAGACAGTTTAAAGCAAAAAAATATGAGATATTGTAGAAAATCACATTCATCCTGCTAACTGAGACTCAATATGAGATCATTCTTTCATGTATTTGTACTTGAAATGGAGGCCAGATAAAGAAAACAGCCCCATTATGTAAAAATAAGAATATAAAATATATGTGTGTTGTTCACAAGGTGTCATTTGCAGTACACTTAATATGAAAGAGGTTACCAAACCATTAAATTGCATGAATGGCCTATGTTCTGGATGATGAGAAAATTGTCAAGTTGTAGGTTCATAAACACAACAAAACAACACAATCTCCTTTAACACAACTGATTATTTGGAAGTGATTGATACATGGACCAGCTGCTGAGTCAGGTGGGGATAACACTCTGTTTTCCTTAACAGCATCCCATTATGTCTCCTCTTTTATATGTGATCAGTAGAAGATAATGGTGCAATAAATCGGTTTATCATCACTTCTGCTTTTAAGACTAGACCATATTCAAATAAACATGCACTGTATTCATCAGCATGACTTCAACAGAATTCAAAATCAGCTCAGCTCACTTCCTCTACCTCAGAAAATTTGGCTTCCTTCTTTTATCTGCCTCAAATACCAGGTTAGACCTATCAGATATCAAATATATTAAATGAAGTATATGAATATTTGCTTTACATTTTGTCAACTTTCAAGAGTGTGGCTTAGTACAGATAGATATTTATAAATAGATAATAAGTACGTAGTGATAGTGAAATATGGTTTTCATTTTTCAAATATTTCTTATTATGCAGTAATATTTTTTCCAAGTATGATCACAGGTAGATGCTTAACAGTTAACTTGAATATATGACATACATAAGCATGTTATTATGTTGAAGACCAATCTCCAAAATCCTCCTACTTACCCCACCTCCCCCAATGATGGCCATGAAATGATACAAGTAAACCTAATATCCAGATATCTTTAAATTCTCAGATTTATCCACACACAAACCTCTCTAAATACATTTATACACACAGACATCCACCAATACACCAATAGTAATCTACCCATGTACAAGCACTCAGACTGTACATCTACTGTGTATATTTACAGTGTTGTAAAATTCTCACTCAGATTTAATTTCACGTCTATCCTCATTGACATAATACCTGAAGAATGCAATGAGTGCATTTGTAAGTTTGCCACTGCGCTCTGACCAACTGGTGCGTTATCCTAGATGCTGTGTCCATATAAAGAAGAGAGCCCTGCATTCAGGAATGTCTTTTAATAAGTTTACTCCATCATCTGTCTGGCCAGACAGTGCGGCCCTCTCTTCTTTATATGGATGTAGTCGCAATACATCAATCATGGCGTAGCAGTAAACACAACAAAGTTAGCGACAAAATATAATACACTAGACTAGACAATGCTAACATCTGAAGGAAAAGAACAGTGAAGTTGTTTAATTACATTTGCAAACACTGTTACAAAGATGGGTCACACTGTATTGAATCTCTAGTAGCACTATTTGTCAGCTATAAAGGAGGTTTGATATTCAGTAATTTTATATGTAAATTTTCAAAGTAACATAAAACAACCAGCAGAGCTCCAAAGTGTCCAAACAACCCAAATAGCTGCAACATTAGTAAAAAACACGTAACTTCAAGTCAAAGAAATCATGAAAGCATATGCCAAAATACACAGACAGCATCAACAAAGAGAAATGGGGAGAAAAAGTTGAAGCCCACAGTGATATGAGTAACACAGTGTACAATAATACACAAGGATTTGGACCATGATCCACTTGCTATTGGATTACAATGACTAAATCTAAAGTGCTGTATTTTAGCTTTAAGGATGTTCATGGTTCCCAGATTTTTAGTACATGATAGGGCTGCAATTCTGAGCCTGTTTTAGATGTAAACACCCTTAACTTAAAGTTAAAAAGCAGGTTAACCCCATAGTCATTGTTTTGTTGCAACTCCACTGTGCTGAAGTACATAGGACACACATTTTAAAAAAAAAATGTGTGAATTGCTGCCTTCCCTGTATACTGTGTAAATTGGTGTTTAACACCTGACCCACCTTTGTTGTTGTCTTTTGTTTAAATTTTAATTGACTTCAACGTTAATATCCTGTTTCATTAAGTGCTTCCATAATTTTGCCTACCATGTTTGAACATTGTGTGAATAGGCATATTTCTGTTCAGCCAAAAAATTGTGGTTTAGCATCATCTCTACCAATTGGTCACAACATTGCTACCAGTTATCTTCTGCACTATTGGCCATTTTATCGCCTGGATCCAACCGCAGACTGACGACCCACACATGTTAAGACTATAGTCAACCCATCTGACCATTTCTCTGTTCTTTGAATTATTCAGCACATCAATACTCGCAGCTTTGTGCTCTATACAAGTGTGTTGGCTTGGGGCAAGATATATGCAGGTTGACAAGCAGGGGAGCATATTAGTGGACCGGGCCTCAGGCTCTGCAGACCTGGGACTAATGACAATAGTGGCTCTTGAACAACTGGCAAACTAGGCACTTTATTCTCTCTTCCCCCTTTTCCCTCTGATCCTTTCACATATTTCGCCCATCCTCTGCTTCTGGTAACAAAGGTGAAATGTATTTGAATCCAAATATATGTAAACAGGCTTGTGCTCTGAGCTTTGAATCCTATTGTAGAGATGTAATGGGTTAATAATGGAGTTAATGAAACTGTCCAATGACTGTATCATACATGATATTTTTATGAATGCTGTTTTGGCTCTTAAAGATTAACTGATACAAACTGATGTGTTTCACTGGTTGTTTTAGTGAGCCACACAGAAAACACCAGCATACACTACAGTGATTTAATAGAGTTTTGGACAACTGAAACTGGCTCAGTGCCTCTTCGCAGAGATTGTTAAATCATAGATTTTTGTTGAAAAAATTATTCTATGAGGCAACTTATCATGTCATGTTTGGTTAGATTAAGGTAGAGAACACTATCCCTGATGCTATGGTCACTGATCATAATATCATTGGTAGTGATGCTTCAAAAATTGTGGTGTTCACTTATAGATTTCTGCTCTTAGTTTCTTTCTTGCAACTTATTTGCTGAGTGGATTGTAACCTGATGGCAAATGGAACCATACCTTCTTTCAATATATGTACATTTTATCACTTGCATACTTACCAATTTCCTGCATATTATTTGTCGTTTTGGTAATTCCCTTTGGGATACATGAGGTATAAAAGGAAATGAAGGTACAAACCTGTTTAAACTGTGATTTCTTGCTGATGCATAACCAACATCTATTATCAATGTAAATGAGCTGCCAACTTTCCGGTTTAAATGGGAACAAAGTTGCAAATACGCTTGCAGGCATGCTGAGGGAAGACGAAGAGCACAAAGAAGGAAATAAGAGCTGCACACAAACAAGCCATTATTAACACATTTCTTCTTAAAGCTGCTTTCTGAAGAGCATCAAGCCTAGAGCACTTTAACTTGCCAAAAACAAGCCCTTTTTGTGCTTTGAAATCAGGAGGTAAGATCAATGTGGGATAAAAAGCTCAACACACAGGAAGGCAGAACGCTTTATTTGTTTACCGTGCGGCAGGCCGAGGGCGATAGTCAGACTTCTCTTCATCCACAGGAGAGCTCCAGCTTGGCGGCAACGTCGTTGCAGCACATTGCCTCCCACCAGCATCGCACACAGCGCCATCTGCTAGGACCTGTTGGCTTGTTTGTTTTCCAGAGCAAACAGCAAATCACTTCTTTCCTGTTCCTGCTTTTTACCATATGCCACTGCCTGTGTATTGGAGCGAGGCATGTATATTAATGAAGTTAATCAAAGACGCGCACACAACCACATCTGTCAGGGGAATTTTCAAATGATCGCACCCTCCGGTTGATGCATCACACCACTACCCTCCCCAGTCACTGTGGCCACCTTCCCATGCAGGTGAGACAGTTTAAGCCGAAATTATATCATTTGTATAAAATATTTGGACTTAAGTAGAAATGACCATTCTTCATGTACAAGTAATCTAGAATGTAGGCTAAAATCCTTATGCTTGTCTTTAAAATAGTGTTATGTGCTGTGTGTAATTATGTCCTTTTTATTGACACTATGTGTTGTGTGTAAACATACTATACTGAGAAGCTTAGCCAATTAGCATGCTATATTTATATAAATTAATTATATAAATACAGCTGTGTATCCAAACACATGCTCACAATGATCTGTGTCACAGGCCCTGCATAACGGTTCTACTTTCAGCTAATGTGGAAAACATTGAAAAGATGCCACATCTCTTCCTCCTGGTACACAGCAGTATTTGATGAAACCCTGAGATCCTAGTGTCATTGCAATTAGTGGCTACGTTAAACAGCAGGAACAACGCAGCTAAGCAATGTCTCCCTTTACAGATGGCAAATTATCCTGCTGACAAGCCACTGAAACCCTCAGAGTCCGTCAGGTGGGCTGTTGTTTCAAAAGCATTGACCTAACTTTGTGTATATTGAAAGATTACCTCCACTGTTTCACAGTGTGTGTATTTATTGGACATGGAACCAATCACTGCCATGTTTATTCAGTGTTCTACAAATCTTGCTATTTTTTATATTGACTGTTGCAGTAGATACATGTATGGACTCGATTTCTGCTAATGGAATTCAATCTAATGAAATGATTTATCTGTGCATAGGTATCTAATATTAGACATCATTTCATTCACTATAAATTTTATTAATTAAAAATTAATGAAGGTAAAACTTATTTGCAGGTTACTCTGAATTTTTTTTTTTTTTTGTCCCTTGTGATATCTCATAGCTAAGGGGCCTCTATACTCCACCAGAAATGCTTTTCAGATGGTAGAATATCTCCAGAAACCATCTCACGCCACACCTTTCTAGCGTCTGATTAAAGTTGGTTCCAGCCATTTGTGTAACTTTCTGAAATGTAAAATGTGAATCGACATTCACTCCCTATCCCACTTATTGTGTGAGCAGCCAAGTTCAACCCTATGAATGTCTTCCAGGAGAGACTGACAGAAAAAGGATGCTGCTATTCCCATATTTAAACAATAATCCTTACATCTTTCTGTTTACCCTGCCTAACAGTGTGGCCATTCAGATCAGGTATACACTTCTGACTTCCAACGTGGTTGTTCTAACCATCCATTTTTCTTGTACAAACCAGCCCTGGTCCAAACTCTAATTTTGTGACTATTATGCTTCAGTTTGATAACTTTGAATTGGTATGGGATCCAAAACTGATCTGAGTATCAAACACTCACACTCCCTCGGCTTGAAAGGCAAGGTGGCTGTCCAAAGATTTTTTGGCCTATCACATTGTGGACTCTAGTACATGTATCCATATTATGAGAATTAAGCTGATTGGAGACATTTAATAGGCTAGTTGTGATGTACAAGTGTAGTTTTTTCACTGTTCTTACATTGCTGCCTGCACAATCAGTACAGCATTATCATCTTGCTCCATTTAATTGAGTTGGCCTTCAGTTTGACCTGGTTTATAGAGACCCACTTCTGTGCATCCATACCAGGATTTTTCTCTTGGTAGGAGAAAAACTTGGTGGCTTGTTCAAGTGTCCCATCAAGCAAGTTTTCAGGTGTAGTGCTACAAGACTAGTCATCAATGGCATCGATTTCATTGTAAGGGACTGAGCTCCTGCCAGGACTATCTTGTTCTGTGCACCATGTGGTTTCTGGACTGATCATAACCCTAATCTCTCAAACATGACCATTTTTATGGTGTTCATATTCATCATTAGCGCCACACTACAAACAGAACAAATACCAACCATTCAAATGACAAAATTAGAAACAAAGGGTCCTTTGAAAAGCAAATGTCACTCTCAAATCACAATAGAAACCAAAGTTATGTTTTTTCATATTATAGAACTTTTTGAACAGTTTTTAATTATCATTCATATTCATGAAAAGAGGCTTTTTCCTTAGGGTTAGGAAAATTACTAATTGAAACTGACAGTGCAAAAGACCACTGTTCAAAGTCTATTAAGTTCTATTCACTCTCACTTCGGTAAGTACTGTGTGTCAATATTACTATACGACTGCATTGCATGTGTTGATTTGTTCCTACTTAGTGCATAATTATACTTGTGGGTTTGCTGAGAGGAACTTAATTTGATTGTTCTGCCTGTCACTCAATATGAAAAAAGGCAAATATGAACTGACGTGTTTGAGGTTGTTTGATTATTGGCTTTGGTCAGACATAATTGAGGACACATTTTCTGAAACTCGGCATTGTGGCTTTCAGTCCTTACCTTGCCAACTTTTCAACCACAGTGTTACTGTAATGCATCTTTAATACATCTCTGCACAACTGGTTAGCTTTGTTTTGGAATGTGTTTTATTTTCGTGCAGCATCTGTTTTTTCTTGTTTTTTTTCCTGGGGTATCTGTCAAGGCTTTCCTGTCGTGTCTGTTCCAATAAAGTCTGCTCAAACACAGACATGGATTCCGAGGGCTTATGGGCCAGTGCTGGACCCACGTGTCTGTGCCTCAGGCTGTGTCATGCATGATTGCTTACATGATGCCTACAGGAGTTTTGGAAATAAGAGGCATCAAAACATAGTACAAGAATCTGGCAAGGCTTAACCCCACACCTAGGGAGATCTGAGGCATGAGACCAAGAATGCTCCTGTCTGTCTCAAGGTCTCCTCCAGATGAGTCAGTCAAAGGATTGGCAGGTTTCCAGGAGGCAATTTTACCACCCCTCAAGCCCCAACAAAACACACACTGACCACCAAAGTTGGCTCTGGGCAACAGTTGAAGGCAATGCCCTGATCAAGCATGATAGTGGTCTAACATCCCCCACTCCAACAGGGATGTACTGTAGGCTATACACTGCAGCCTGAGAGCCACTGACCTTTTATTAACTTCACTGATGGGTTTATACTTTCTGGACACAATATAATTGCTGACAACTCCATCAGAGATACACAGAAACGTGGTAGTTTTCTCTTGGTCAAAGTTTCTGAGAGTACACTTACTGTTTGACAAGTGTAGCAACATGTAGATTTCATCAAGATTTGTATGCCTTTGTGCGTGCGATAGCCATAGCCAGAGGTGTTATGTTTTCAGGTTTTTCAGGTTTTTTCATGAGTTCAACTTTTGCACAAACTTCCACTTGAACTCAAGAATGAACTGATTAGAATTTGGTGGATTTTGGTGTGACTTCATAATATTCAGCAAAAACACTTTTCTGGCCATTATTCGACACCATAGCTCAGGAACAGAAGGGGAGATTTTGACCATATTTCATATTTGGTCTGATACTGAATTGGTGACACTAATCTTGGGTGCCCACCTTGAAACTGTGCTGATTGTATATAGATCTTCTGTGCTGCCGGGTTGTGTGTGTGAAGCATCCACCATTTAGATTTTGTAGCTTGTTGTCTCAATTTGTAGCAACATCCATATTTGAAACATAGTAGTCCACCACAAGCACTTTGGTTCTGCTGATATTGAGCTTCTGTTGTCATTGCACCATGTGACAAAGCTCTCTAAAAGTCACTACATACTGTATATTATATGAGACTAGATAGACATGAATGTAAACTGCAACTTGATGTTGACGTTGTATCTCCCAGAAATGTTTTTGGTATAGCCATTCTGCAGCTTCACAGCCTCAACATTTTATGGAATATCTAAGGACAGTTATACACGCAATGCGCAGGGCACCTTTGGTTAAATCACATTCCCCTTCAGTCTGACCCACTTGATGGAAAGCTCTGTTGGCTGTCAGGGGGATATAGATAACATCACCCCACACCCTTGCCCTCAGACCATCACCTGAGTGCTGACCTCTGCCTCCATGGCCAGCATCTCAGCCTGGCTGTCTGCTGCCGCTCCACACTGCTGTAGGCAAGGCCACATGGTGAATCAGCCGGCCTGGTGAAATCTGAGGCCAGGGGTCACTGTGAGCCAGTCCAGACAGTGAGACATTTCCGACACCCCCACTGTCAAGAACACTGGACCCTGGATTTGGTTTTCACTACAATACTCACTCTAATCACTGGCTAAGGCCTCATGCCACAACAAACAAAGGGCAAGATATGTTACATTATATAATTTCTATTTTATAACCTCTCCTCTATTCTATAACTTGTCTACCATTGACTGTATATAAATATGGAAGACATGACAGCTCCCCAAAGGTGATGGCAAAACATCTTGATCGCCCCCTGTTGGTTGGCTGCAGTATAGGTCATAAATCCTGCCCCTAAATGTTATCAGATGGGACATGGACCAAACTAAAAACTCAAAGTTCACATCAAATAAATTTTTCCCAAAGATAGTTTCTGTCATTTTAGGTAGTTCTTATCACGCTGATGTATGTTCATGTGTTCCTGTGTGTTCCTATTTTTTGATAAGTGATTGACAGCTTAGCCCTGCTTGCGATTGAGTTGGATGGGTATATGGGCACAAACTCAATACTGCGGGTCCACCCCCACCCCCCCACCCCCCAATTTCACTGTGATGTCACCAACACGAGATGGCAGCGCTCGTACCCAGGATACTTTAGTTTCATTTTCGTACAATGGGAGGAAGTGGAATTGCGTCAGCCATCTTTATTCATGTCAATAGGTTCTGAGGTTTAGAAATATTTGTGCTTTATTAAGGGGCAATGCTTTTGGTTTACAACCTGCTCTAGTCTTTTATAAGCATATTGTTTCAGGAAATTAACTTGTGGCTCTTTTTAACACAGTGGTAAAGGCTCATTAAACAACCCAGATGGTGCTTTCTTGTGGCATTCTAATAATAGCACAGTGTTTTAGCTATGATCACCCCGAAGGCCTCCATGCCTCTTCTCCACATCTTCCCTCTGTCACACACATTCATGCTTATACCCTCTGCCCCTGCTTTGACAGGCTGAGCGGAACAATAACCACGCGCCAGCTGATGCATGATCCATGGATTTGACCCGCTGACCCCAAGACACATTGTTACAGCCTGTTTACATTGTGCAAATTGACAAATGTTTTCATGGGACCTTTTAACTGGCTCCCAGCGAGTTTCTGACATGCTCGCTTCATCATTGTCCTCTCCCTTTCTCACTTCCTCTGTAACTAGTTCATCCTTTTTTTAAGATAAGTTGTTAGCTGAAGATCACATGTAAGGACTGCAAATGAAGACGAGGAGGAAATGTATGCAGTAGAAAGAGCACATTCATATTCTGCCCATGTTTTTGGACATTAGGAGGGCATCAAGGTGCAAATATGAGTCAGACAGCTCTCATAATGAAAGAATCTAGACGCATTATGAAATAAGTGGAAGTGACCAATGAAGAGAGACGTGGCACTAGCTGTTTTGAATTCCAATTATAGAGATGGATAGAGAGAGACAGAGAGAGGGAGAGAGGTGCCTCTTTATGTCTATTGAGGTGTTAAGGGGCTCGGATATGGAGACTGAGCCTCACATAAAGGTCAGTGTGGCAGAGGTTGGCAGGTCACAGAAAATGGACTCAAGCCTCTCCACTATTTCAAAATGAGAAGCTGAACCTGGCACTCCTCAAACAGATGAGTACATATCAGCTTTTCAGATATTTTTCTCAGTCCTGACATGTCTGCAGTTTCTCCACAGAGGGGTGGCAGGGGTGAAAGGGAGTGGTGAGGACCACTATTGAGGAGAGTGGATTATCTCATGAAGGGAAATCAATTAGAATGTTACGGTGCACTGTGAACATTTATCCATTTAGCTTGACCACTATTGAATTTCCATGATGGGCTTTGACTGTTCAGAGGGAGAGATCAGAGTTAATGGCGATTGTTCTGCACTCCTCCAAATGTATTATCTGCCTTATTCAATGAGAGACACTTCATCAAACCAGAGAGAGCCCTGCGGCCTATTGATAGATGGGCTTTGTGTGGGGTTTGAAGAAAAAAGATGAGGCATGGGGGTTGAAGGCTGAGGGAGAAATGGGAGGGAGTGTGGGGGTTGATGGGGTGTCACAGATGTCCAGCCCTTTGAAAGAAAATTAAACAAGTACCTCATTAGCCAACGCTCCAGTGCTCCCTGGAGGTGGCCACTGAGCCAGGCTTTTTAATGAGCTGGGAACTTAAATGCTGCCAAAGTTTACCCCGGCCTTGCCTTTCTCTGTTAGGCCACTGGGAAGAGCCATGCCGTCCCCCTTCGCCCCTGGTCTTTTCCACCCCCCAACTCACCCCAGCCCTCCTCTTCCATTGAGGGCCGCTCATGCGGAGGAGAGAGAGGCACCACGCTGATTCCCTGCCTTTCAGCTCCGGAGAGGGGGATAATGCTGTTTTTGTACCACGCATCCAGAGGAATTATGTGCGCTAATTTGATTAGGGGAAGATTTGATTAACTGGAAAATGAGGGCTTTGCTTAGACTTTCACACGCTTAATTTATCCCTTGCAAAGCAGACGCAACATTGTGTCATGAAACTCAGAAGGCATTTGAGAAGCCCATTCACCAGCTAGATGGCCCTTTCAGACTCAACAATATCTAGGACTGCCACGGTTCAAATTGGGATAATCAGTTTAGAGCTTTTTGCCTGGCCTCGGAATACAAATTGCATTTGGCATTAACAGTGAAAAGGTTCAAAGGATAATGGGGTTAATGTAGCAGGGAATTGAGCTAAGGCAGAAAAATTTCAGAAGAAAATACAAAACTAGTGGCAATATGGCATGAGTTGGATTTGAGGGTTTTTTCCTTTCTGTGGTTTATGTTTGTGTGATACCGTCTGTGGTTGCGAGCATATTATGATAATGCTTTGACAGCATATGTCAGTCAAAGATACAGTATGTCAAACACACTGTAAAAATATGAGAAATTGTTGCAGCGTTTAACACATACACCATGCAAGGTGCATTTACATTTCTGTGCAAACTGCCATTATTATACAATGCTTTGAACTGATTTAGTGGTTTTCACTTGTCTCTACGATCCCTTTGTAGGAATGGCCACAGGGACTGAAGGAGCTGTATGCTTTGTTTTTGCTGCTTTTAACATGAAGCCATGGAGGTCATATTACTGCACAGTGATGATTACATTTGAATGAAAAGTGACTTCTTCTGGGAGAGAGAAGAAAAAAGAGCCACAGGCGGGCTTGATCTTTTTTCTGATCTAAAACCCTTACACTGAGTGACCTTCCCCTCTGTCTGGCTGGATCTGCGGTCGGCAGTTCTCTATTTTAAACAAATAGCTCTTTTATTTTACACAGGGATTGCCTGGGTTACCTTTTAATAAGGGCTTAGCCACTCACAGCACAACATCCCAGGCCCAGTGCTGGGCTGCCCAGCACTAGCCCATAATTATCCATAGCAAACTAAAGGCCCATGTTCCTTCAAGAGCCCATGTGAGCTCTTATTTTTTTCCTTGTTTTTGTCATCTGTCACATTGCCACTGTGGAAGTTTGAATTGGGACACTCAGGAGGCCAAGAATTTATCTTTAAAAAAAGAGCAGAGATGAGAGAGGGAGGGAGGCGGATGGGAAGAGAAATGTGGAAAACCAGACAGATGAGCTGTCTCCTGTTGGACTTCACTCCATCTTCCCCATCTGTTCACCCCAGTTTTAATTAAATCTACTGAGATGAAGATTTTTCCCTCCTTTGCCACCTATTTCCCTTCTCGTTCCCCTCTCACTGCTTCGCTCCCATGCTGTACTTGAGTGCAGGTGGGTTGATGCCAATGTCCACTCATCTCCCCACCACGCTGCCAGCTGCTAATGAGAGTGAGCCAGGGTGGCACGAGGACATTGCCAGCCATTATGAGCTGTTAATGAGGAGCATTCGAGAAAGGCCCTGGCCTAGGCCTGCTGCCATCAGCTACTGCAGCCTTTATCTCCTGCACACAGACACACAGCCTGTACATATACAAACACGAAGGCAATTTTGTAACATATGCACAGATACCATCTACTAACAGTGAAATTATATTTGTCTCAAATTAAATCTGGCTGTTATTTTACACCCCTAGAGACAGCATATTTACACACCTCACAGCATAACACAAAGCAGCATAATTTAATGAGCTATTTCCCAGGTGATGTGCTCATGTTTGGTTGGCGAACCTCACACAACCTCATGCAGGAGTCCTCTGTTCTTTGCTATTGACACGTTCCTGGCAGACTACCCCCCATTGCCATAATGGCCTTCACATCTAGTTCATTTCTCTGGGCCAACCCCCTGTCAGCCGTCTCTGTGCACTTCACCTGCTCTTGGCCAGGAACGAGGTGTCTGCTCAACCTGTTGGCCGTGTGACAGAAACGGCAGGTTGCAGCAGTGCTGTGAGCACATTCTCTCTTTCCAGGTTGGCACAGGTTAGCCTGCCCTGGTGGCTAACTATAATGCAAAGCCATAACTCCCAGCGGACCAAAGCACAAATCTTCAGTGAGAGCGCCCCTCCTCCTTTTGTGTAGTTAGTTCTGCTCACTTTAATCTCACCAATACAAATCTCAAGTGATCTGGCATTTCAGATTGCTTCAGGATTCCACAAGCAATAAATACTGTTATTACTTAATTTCACTTTAAGGATGCTTGCCCTTGCACCTCATTTTTGTTTCTGATAATATCGAATAACATTGGCTTTCACTGAGTAGCGTTTGTCCCCATCACCCACTCACAAGTGCAGACAAACATCTGTTGGCCTAATTCACTTCGCTGCCTCACTCTCCTATTGATATTATTTGTTCTTTTTGCTTTTGTTATTTTTCCTACTGTACCTTTTACTGTGAACTTCTCCTGCTCTCTGCCTCTGAAATGCAATCTGCCTTTTCCTTTTCCTCACCAGCCTACGCCAAACAGCCTTCCTGCTATGGAGAGGCTGACGCTCACATGGCGCTGGAGTTAATATCACTTGCTTTAGCAGCACGTCAGGTTAAGAACAATCATGTCACACCTCTCAAGCTAAAGCCACACTTTTAACAAAGTTTGTGAAAGCAAACACTGCAACACTGTGTTGTGTTTAGAAACTAAATTTGTCATTTTAAGTGCAGTGTCCCTCTGTTGAAGTGCTTTTGTTTTTTTTAGTGATGCATTAAACTCATTCAAGTATTGCAAGGGTTAAGGCAACGACTTTGAACCAAAGCGTACACAAATAGTACAAAGACAGTATATTGAATGTTCTACCTCATCAACTTTATTTATTTTTGTAAATACTGTATATAATTATTGTGAATTTGATATCAGCAACATGTTTCAAACAAGTTGGAACAGGGGCAACAGAAGACTGTTTGGAATATTCCTTAGGTTAACAGGTTCGTTGGTAACAGGTGATAGTGTCATGATTGGATATTAAAGGGGTATCCTCGAAAGGCTGAGTCGTTCACAAGCAAGAATGGGGTGAGGTTCACTACTTTGTCAAACACATGATTGTATAAATATTACTACATGGACTCAGGAACACTTTGTAAAACTGCTGTTAAACACAGTTTGTCTGCAAATGATTGCATTTACATTTTACACGTCATCACAACTGTTTGGAATCAGGGTTGTAGAAAGAAAAATGTTTTGGCTGCACTCACTTCATTAATATTTTATAAATCTTGTTTAAAATGGAATACACATTGCTGAAGTTTAACTTGACAATCCAAATTTGGCATCTTACTCCTACTTTCAGATCTTTTAGTTGAATAATGTCCCATGGGTTTGAACAATATTAGGCTGCACCATATGGGTTTGTATGGATGGAACTACCAATGGGTCTGAAGTTTATTGAAGTACATGTAGCGTTTTTTTCTTTTGTTTTGCCAATCAAAAACTCAAACATGGATGTACACTTTAAAATGTCAATAGATTTTTCACTTCTTGGCAAATAACCATGAGACCACCACATACTTTGGAACAGGCGATAATAGTAATTGTCTCGTACAGGCTGCATGCAGCATTCTTGTCACAATTGTTATGTCAGTTGGTGGCAAAGCAGATTTTTCCATGTTGGTGATTAATATCACATCTGACACAACAGGGGAGAGATACTTCACTGCGATGACAATAAAACGAGTGTTTTCATCATTCCACAGACAGGCGCCCAGGGCCAAACAGCTTGCACATCACATGATCACATCATGGCTCCTCATGGCTGTGGGTGCCATAGCTCTCTCAGTAAACTCCACACTTGAGCAAAGTGTTGGGCCTGTAGTATATAATTAAGATGTTGACAGAAATAAGTGGTTGTCTTGTTAGTTTCAGACATGAACTGACAATGAATGAAACAATTTACACTTTGTATTTCAGTTCACATTTTTGCAGGGAAATGTCAAGTCGAGTACAGTGGAATAGCATGGAAATGCTATCACTGCACACCTACCAGTAGCTCTATCTGGAGGGCAGGATGTGCTGTGTTTATAGAGAGGATGTGTTAAAACTCTGAGCTCTTCTGAACACTTTGCTTTGGCTGAATAGAAACTTAAAGCCAACACTTACCACTTCATGTTTACTGGCACTAGACTGTTTTTTCTTTCTCCGTGTCACTGTTAAAAGCTTTTTCTGTGAGAATAAAGGCAATAGCACTCTTGAATATCAACATCAGTCCTCTTTTGTTAAATAATTTCTTTTTTTTTCCTCAGGAGGGTTTCTTATTTACTTCTGGGGTATGTCTACATGTGTTACAGAGAAAGTGAAAGAGAGGAAAGAGTATGCAAATGCTGCTGCTGTAATAGTTTGAAATTATTCTGCTCGGGTAGAAATTAAAATAATGTAAACAGTGTCTGTGAGTGTGAAAACACTGTGCTGTACCAACATGGTTAGACAGTTTACACTTGTTTGCCTGGGGGCTTGAATTTTCTACAAATCCAGCACATATTGTTGAATGTGTTTTGGTTTCAGAGCTGCAAAAAGCCAAGGATAATTTAAATTCTAACATTCCACATAACTCTGCTTTTCATGCCCAAGTCTTCTTTCACTTGCTGTTTTTTTGCTTTCTGGGCGTTTCTATTTCTTTCACTGGTGTCCTTTTCAAAGTGGATAATTGACAACAACAGTGGCCTGAAGTCCAAACCAAGGCCCATTCCAGCTTCAAAGCTTCCTCACGTCCAAAGGAGCTCAGACTTAAAGTCCTTGTGCTGCGTCTTGGCAGCTTCAATTCCTGTCACACACGTTGGGAATCATTGATTCTTTGGTCGATTGTTCTAGTCTAGTCACCAGGAAAAGCCTTGCCTGTTCTGTCAGTGGATCATGTGTGTGTGCGTGTGTGCGTGCGTGCGTACGTGCATGCGTGCGTGTGTGTGTGTTCCTCTGTGTAAATGAGCTCCAGCTAGATTTAGTGTAGGGTTTTAGTTCTAGGCAAGCCTGAGCCTATGGCACAGCCAGAACAGGTTGGGTTTCAAAGGGGCTTATCAGGGGAATTAGGCAAGCCTTTGGAGTTTGAGCATAGCCTAATTCCTGGTGACCTTTCCCTGGCTCTGGTTTGACTTTTTGTGCTGATCAGCAAGTGCTCTAACAAGCTTTTCCGTCTGTGTGGCTGGGGATTACTGTGGAACAGCCGTGCCCTCCTCTGCACTCACAAGAAGCCATCTGTGGTGGAGAGAGAGTAGGTGTGTGTGAGAGAGAGACAGAGAGAGAGAGAGAGAGAGAGAGAGAGAGAGAGAGAGAGAGAGAGAGAGAGAGAGAGAGAGAGAGAGAGAGAGAGAGGGTGAGCGAGCAGAAGTAGGCAATAGCCTGAAGCGGTATTGTCATGCCTGTCTGTGTGTTGGTGAGGATTCTGCGCTTGTCAGAGTCTCCTTTTGTGGCAAATTGGTATGTTTTGTTCTGCCATTTTAAACTGCCAGATAGCATTCATGGATGTTTGAATTATTTTTCTTTTTTCAAGGGGGAGTCTCTTACTTTTTTTCCTGGAATATTGCCTTGATATTAATTTCACCTTCTTTTCTGCACAGAGGCTAGGATTATCATACATAAAGGGCTTAGTGGTGTCTGTGGTAAGTGTACACTTTCTTTCATCATTGTTCTGAGTCACCTTTCAGTGGACCTGTTGGAAATACTTGAAATACTTGCTTGTTTAAGGCAAAAAATCAGGTGCACAAACGTTTTCCTGATAGCTTTTTGAATCCAGTGTTTATTAACACTCTTTCAACATTATTATTACTAAATAACATTTAATACCTATTTGTTTGAAGCAAATATATGCAGAGGAAGCATATGGCTTTATATTTGCTTTTTGTATGTCAATACAACAATATGCAAATGAGATATTATGTCATCTGATTGCATTCATTATACTTCCACGGATGATCTTTGTTGAGAACCCCCTGCTGTGTTAACAATTGAATTGATTGCATTTAATCAGAGCACTTTTGAATTCATTATGGAAACAGAGAATGTCACATCACTTGTAATTAAACAGTAGATAGCTTGTTGACTAAAAGGAAGAGATGGCAATGCTTATTTTACTCATTATATTAGTATGTTGAATACTCAAGTACATCAGTGTTTCTGCAGGTCATGTGTAATTGTGAGTATGGGAAGTTGATTGTCAGTCTGCTTTTCCTGCTCGTGAAAGCAGTGAGCACTTTGTTGAACCCACACACAGAGCTGTCAGCTGTTACACAGTTGTTCCATTTTGTTTTTAAAGAACAGAAGTGAATTCATTCAATTGCTATACTCCCATTTAGTGGCATGCATTTTGTGCCCAGTGAGACACTGGGACCTTTATTGCATATTATTTTTTTAATTTATGATACACTGAAGGTCTTCAAATATTGTGTTAATCAATATGGAAACAACACACACGTTTTCACTGAAAAAGAAAATAATTTTTCCTATGAAAGTAATTTGTCTGTATGATGTAGACATACAATTAGATTTAAATTCAATCACATTTCATGCAAGGAATGTTACAGCCGTGCAGAATGCAATGAGGATGGGTTTTTTTTTAAAGGCTTTTGACTTGTAATAAAGAAAACTAATTTGTGTTTCTAATTGTATTTTCTCAGTATCTAGATAAATACCTGATGTGTTTAATGTGTAGAATTTGAACCTATGAAAATGTCCACCAAATATGATCTTAATTAACGTCATACCTTTTGCTTTTTTCAACTTCCAAATTACTCTTTGTATAACATTTGCACTTTTTACATTGGCAATTGATGAGCACTTACAGTATATCATAACATTTTATATAAGATACTTGAATTTGTCAGAAAAACAAGCATACAATGTGACTTTTGCCTTTTTGGCTCTGTAGCACAGTTTTCAACCCTAAAAGAACCATCAAACATTTCAGCTTTCTTATTTATCACTTCTTACAGTCTTGGTAGATTAGCATAGCAAGTGTTATGGCTAATCTGGTCTGTACGGCTCTGGCCTGATTTGAACTTCTCAGGCCTAATGGTGTGTCCAAACCAAAGGCCAATAAAGTTTTTCACATGGCCAGATTACATACAAAGTCAATGGAAAGACAGGCTATACGAATGAAGCAAATTTGTCAATCGCGTGAGTTGAAAATATTCAACTTAAGCAAAAAATTTGCGCGTGTCACAGGGCTTTGCAGAGTGCTGTGTGGTGAGGGGCACAGCCGCTGCTCAGCTGCTGAGAGAATTGGAAGAGAGAGCCAGAGGCACAGCCTGGAGGACTCATCACCTGCAGTCACATCGGATTCTGCTTCTATCTGGAGCTGTTTACCGGCGGCAGGAGAGCTCAGAGTTTACTTTTAAACTTTGGGGATTAAAACGTGGACTGAAGATAAGTCCTGGTGTATTAACCTGTCTGAAGCAGCAAATCATGAACATATCAGGAGCGTACATGCCTATTGTCAGCTGTTTATGTACTGTATTGTTTGTTGACTGCTGACTGGAGGGGAACTGTTCTTTACTTCATGAGAGAGAAAAGAGTGGAAAAAGGAGAGAAAGAGAAGTGAAGTCCTTGGTGAGTGTTAACTCCAGACAGTGGCTGAACTGACTTCAAACACACAGACACTCACACCCTCGCCTGCCGATGTTCGCTAGCGTACGGCTAATGTACAATCTGATGTCAATCTAATGTCATTTATGTTCACTTGTTACTTGCACGAGTAAACATTAATGATTCCACGATCAAACGCGTGAGCAACGCAAGGGGAAAATTGGCTTTGATTTTGGTCTGAACACAACATTAGAGTAAGGGCTGCCATTGAAGCATAAATCAGGGCAAATAAGTCCCATAATCATATGTATTAAATCTAGTCTAGATCATAGATTTATGAAGAAGAACTAGATACTGGATGCAAAGATGGCACCTTTTCAATCCAATAAGAATTGCTCGCCTTTTTGTAGCCTTTTCTGAAAGTTTGTCTAGCTGCAATACCACAAGTGGCCACTGGACAAAACTGGAAGCAATGCTGAGCGCCCTAGCCGTATCCAGTTCCAAATGATACATTCATGGTCTAGACATAAACTGTTGTGTCTTTCTTTGGTCCTTGGCATCTTGGTGGACTGGTATCAAGCGGGGGGGTGGGGGGTTACTGTGTCCAATGCCATATATGTTAGTTTCCTGATAGCCAGACACACTGTAGGGGCAGTCTAGAACTGCTGGTGTATCCCTTTAAGAGTTCTCCATCCATACAAGGGTGGGGAGAACCTCATCATCATCATGCAGGAGTCATCTGGGTTGCCTCTCTTCCCTCTCAACTGCATTATCATAAAAAGTGATTTAGGACTGATTGATGCAAATGGCCCTCTGTTCTTTTCTATCATTAACGGGCCCTTCGCAGTGGCTACAGGCGGTGATTAAAGCTGTCATTTCCAGCTACTCATTAAAGGAGTGCGCTGGGCCATGGGAGGGATTCAGAGAGGGCTGGAGAGGAAGAGAGGGAGGGAGATAGACTAAAGGAGGAGGTGGAATGGGGGATTGAAAGTACCTTTGCCCATGCAATATTTTCATAATTGTTGTATTCCCCCAAGTCTGGCTTAGACAGAGTAAGAAATCTGTGGTCAGAATCCATTATAATAGCATCTTTTATGATTCCCCAAATGCTTTTTTAGTTTAGGCTGCCAGTGGGTTTGCTTATGAAAAAAGCAAGCAATAACAAGCGACAGTAGGGTTCAAATCGAAGTCACTTTACAGTTTCTATTAATTTTCACATTTTGTGTGGAACTAGGAAAAAGTTATGACGCACATAGACAGTAAAAAAAATCAATACAACTCTGTTTTATATTTCTGTTTTGCTGCTGGCTATAAATCACAAACAATGCTCACAAAGAAAGTGAAACTGTTGACAAAACAACCACAACAACCCCAGATACTGAAGTGTGTCTGCAGCCGCCCCATGACTCCTGGCAAAGACATTACTCTGTGTGGCTCGCACATACACTTGAACATGAATGTGAGTGTGTTTGTGTGCTATTTGCCAACAGGAACCTTATCTACTTTAATGGGGGGTTCTTGGCTGTGAGGCAGTGAGATGTGAAGCTCCAGCTGAGCTCTCCTCTGCAGGGGCCTACAATAACGCTGTGTCTTGGGGACCTGCGCTAATGGCCTGGGGAGCCCTTACTGCTATTGTGCCCCCCCCATACAAAACCCCAACCCCCCCCTCCCTGCATCTCCTTAATCTTTCAGTATGATGCAGTCTCCCTCAGATCACACGCTGGGATACTGGTGTGGGGTGCACATAGCTTATAGCAAAGAGTGTGTGTGTGTGGTGGTGGTGGTGGGGGGGGGGGGGGGGGGGGGGTTTGGGGAAAACA
>JBBPCS010000136.1:136449-147009 GCA_037974645.1 Hollardia meadi
ACACACACACACACACACACACACACACACACACACACACACACACACACACACACACACACACACACATACTGTAATAGTCATGATGGCAGAAAGGGTGGAATAGAGTAGATATTGTCTTTGATTAAATGAATGCTACACTTGGAGCAGTCATTTAAGCTCAATTAGAAAAACAGTGCAGCCTCTGCATGTAGAAATACTATTGTCAGACTTTGCATTGCTCGTCTCTCCAGTTTCAAACAGGACCATTCAAATATTTGCTGTAATTACCATGCCTCTATCACATACTGACCATATTGTTAAGTAATGTGATTAAAGGTGTACTATATTTATCAGTATGTAATTTCCAGATGACTTTGTAAACAAATACAAACTGTAAACAAATGCGATTAGGGCACGCTGTGTTCATGTTATTATTTCAGATGGTTGTATGATTGCAGGGTTGACCGTGTGAGCGTTAAAAATAATGTGAAAGTATAGCATAATATCCATTGAATGTGGGTCTCATTACCTTGAACAGACCTTGTTTGGTGTGCCAGTGTAGATATACCAGAGCTCTCAAAAAATATATTTTTAAACCATTATAGATGTAAATATTCTACACACGTTATTAACCTTTTAATATGTAAACTGGTAGCAGTATAGCCTTGCTGTCACTCTTGTTGAAGAGTAAATTTGTGACACCATGTTTTTGTCTTGTACCTACAGAAACCAGGGAAGTGGTGTGCCATGCATGTCCATATTGCCTGGCAGATATATCACCACCAACAGAAAGTGAAGGTGAGGACTCAGCTGACTCCTCTCTCTCTCTCTGCTTTGTACTTAATACAGGGTAAAGTTAACTGTGTCACAATTCCATACTATATATTCATCTTTATAATATACTGTTTTTGCAACACAGAGAAATGATGTAATGTGTGCCGTGCAAAGGCAGTCAAACTGCCACTTTAGAATGACAGTCAGCTGTACATACAAGAACAAACTAAATGTTCCACTCAGTAGTTTTGAGCTCTTTCTCTACAAATGGTTTACAAATATTTTAAAGCTTTGAAAAGCTGGTACATTTTCTTTGTGCAGTGCATTGTGGGAGAATAGCACACATCAACATCAGTTTTTTTGTATGCATACTGACTTTTTTGAGTAAACTTTATTTTGTCTCTTTTCCTGTGTGACCACACTACATACTCAAAATGTGTTTAGGATTGGTGTGTAGTATGGATTTGTGATACAGATAGTTTCTCTACTGTAAAAAAAAAATTAGGACTCATGATCATTCTGTGTTCAAAATAATATTTTAAAGATAGAAGCTGATCCTTGTACTCATCTGATATTCTGGTTATCTGTGGAAAAAATGTTTTGCCCTGACTACAAGTCACTTTACAAAAGACTGTTCAAATTAAAGTGTAATAAGGAATTTTATGACTCTTCACTTGTTGAGGATATAATGATGGGTCCATTGAGCAAAGCACTCTCCTTTTCTTAGAGTGTCTATCATTAACCTAAAAAAATCTGAACTACACAGTGATACCTCGTGTAAAGGGGTTTTACATGTGTTGCTCTCTGTCGGTCTGGCGTCTTCTAGCAGCAGATGCAGGTCGACCCTCACAAGCTAGACTTTGGCCTCAAGCCTGAGTTCCTGGGTCGACCTCCGGGCCCCAGCCTCTTCGGCGCCATCCATCACCCCAGCGACTTGGCACGGCCCTCCACGCTTTTCTCTGCTACAGGTGAGAGTGTGTCAGATCTCTGGGTAGAAAGGTTGACTGATGGTTAACAACAGTGCAGTGTTGTTGTTGTTGAAGGCACTACATTTGAACCAAAAGTCACCAAAGTCAGAAGGCTTCATCCTCTGGGGGCCATGTCAGTCTATCCAATAGCTTTTGAGATATTTCATTCTAGGCCAAAGTGGAGGACTAACCATCACTGTCTTTCCTAGAGCCAGACTACTAAACAATAGATCTTAGAAGTATCTCTTAAAGAAATTTGTTAAAGATATGTACTGAGCTGGACATTTTCCAGTTAAAAAACAAGCTTGTTGGTGCTCTCTAAACCACCTCAAACACATAATGTATTTAACATTTCTATGTTGCATTTTGTGTTGTTACTCATCGGCCCAGACAGACTCTAGTTAATTAGTTAGATGTTAACTGGTTAGTTAATTTTCTTTATTGTTAAACTACCGTTTACCACTTGCGCTTTGTAGTATTGACGTCAGCAGTTCATGGATAGTTCTATGATACCTTCTGTCTTTCCCTCCTCAGGTCCCACACACCCATCAGCTGGTCCTTTTGGTCACCCGCCCCACCATCCTGGAAACTTCCTCACCCCAGCATCTCACTTAGGTGAGAGGAACCTTCAGTTCAGTTCTCCTCCGTCTCAATCTGAAGGATAGGAATATTTGGATTAGGAAAATTAGAATGTGAATATCTGTATGGTAACATGTTGTGTCTCCCTCCAGAACCTTTCAGTAGACCAACATCATTTGGAGGACTTGGATCCCTCAGTTCATCGGCCTTCGGGGGACTGGGAAATCCAGCACTAAGTGAGTTTCAACTTCATGAATGATAGTATTGATGCAGTCTAAGAACATCAGCAGAACAGAATTTAAATACAACAACAAATTGTTGAGATGCGCATTTAACTTGCGTCCTACTGTGTTTTTCCACGTGTTGAATCCCTAACAGCGGCCAATTCAGTGTTCGGTCATAAAGATGGCCCCAATGCACAGCAGCACTTCAACAGCAGCAGTAACAGTGGCCACCAGGAGCCATGGAACCGCCTACACCGTACGCCGCCTTCATTCCCCACACCGCCACCCTGGCTGAAACCTGGAGACTCAGAGAGGAGCACCTCGGCCAGCTCGCATGAGAGGGACAGAGACTCTGACAAACGGGACTCGTTGGTCAGCAAAGACGACAAGGAAAGGTGGGTGTTGCCAAAAGTGACTCCTATTACCTCATTTCAAGTACACAAATAGATTAAGAGGAGTTTGGGTACATATCAGATTTGTAATCTTATTATTTTTCTTTGTTCTGATATAATGCAATGAAATGCTTTCAATACTGTGTGTTTTAGCCGTGTTTAAATTTAGAATAAAAATTGAAAGATCCTCACAGTTAAAGGGACAGGTTCACCCCAAGACCTAGTGCTATTTATCCATCTAGATTGTTTTGGTGTGGGTTTGGAGATATTGGCTGTAGAGATCTTTTTTCTGAAATATAATGAAACTAGACTGAACTTGTCTTGTGGTGCTCAAAATACATTTGAAAAGCATCTCTTTCTAGAAATCATGACCCAGTTACTCAAGATAATCCACAGACCTTGTTGCGAACAGTTTCATGTAGGAACTATTTTCTTTCTACTGAAGTACACACACATCTATTCCTGATGAGAGGCTTGTGCTCGTGACAGGGCGAGATGTAAACATTAATGGCATCCTCCTCAGCTGAGCAGTGACATTAGTTGGTTTAGTGAGCTAGCCTCTAATCCATGAATGGATGCACGCTTCCTTCTGTGCAGTGATACAGAAAGAAAATAGTTCCTACATGAGCCTGCTCACAATAAGGTCTGTGGATTATTTGGAGTAAACGACTCATGATTTCTGGGGAGAGACAGTGCTGTTGACTTTTTAAAAAGTATTTTAATGGCACTTTGAGCACCATAAGACAAGTGCAATCTACTTCCATTATGTTTGAGAAATGGCAGAACCTCTACAACTGATATCTCCCAAACAATCTAGATGGATAAATAGCTCTACAGGCAAGAGGAAAAATATATATTTTTGATTTAAGGGTGAGCTGTCCCTTTAATCTAAAAGCCAAGTTAGTGGTATTGACAAGGGATTTTCTCCTTTCTTCTAGGGACTCTGTAGAGAAACGTCATCCAAGCCACCCATCCCCTGTCCCCGTCAACCCCATCAGCCTCCTTGGTCACAGTCGGCCTCCTGAGCACCACAGGAACCACCTGCCCCCTGCTTCTGGAGAGCCTCAGAGGGACAAGGAGAACAAGGCCAAAGACAGGGAGAGGGAGCACTCGGACTCCTGGAAAGACAATGGCACAGATGACCATAAGCTCAAAGACAACCAGCACAGCGACAAGGACACACCCGTCATCCACGATGGCCGAGTGTCAGAGGACAAAGTGTCCAACAGGGGGACAGCATCGCCCTATGTGCGGCAGACCAGCCTTGAACGTCCCAACAGCGGTATGAGCAGGGAGGTCCTGGAGAAGAAGGTAGAGCTGCCATACGAGCACCAGAAGAAGAACAGTGAGGTCAAAGTGAAGGAGGAGCGGAAGGAGGAGCAGGATGGAGCAACAGAGAGGGCAAGTGAGCACCCAACACAGGCACCCTCCACCCCAAACCTCCATCCTCCCTCCTCGATGCCAGTGCCCATGGGCATGGCTGGTGTCCACCCCATCAACACCATCAGCAGCCTGGAGAGAACTCGAGTAGTGGCACCCTTCATGGGTATCAGCCCCATCCCAGGAGCTGACAGGTTCCCCTACCCTGCCTTCCACTGGGACCCTATGAGGGACCCCTACAGGGGCCTGGACATTCACAGACGAGACCCTTTGGCCAGGGACCTGCTACTTAGAAATGACCCTCTGCACCGGCTGGCAGCGCCTCGCCTCTACGAGGCCGAGCGCTCCTACAGGGACCGTGAACCTCACGACTTTAATCGTGACCATGCTCACCCTCTGGCCCTGGAGCATAGGAGGGAGCAGGAGCGTGCCCAGCTGGAGGAGCGTGACCGCCTCAACATGCTCAGAGAGGACTATGAGCACGGGCGCCTCCACCCCACAATGCACCATCCAGCCCTTGATGGACACCTCCCCCACCCCGCCCCGGGCCTCATGGCCCCTGGACTCCCAGGCATGCACTACTCCAGGGTAAGCCCCACAGCTGCGGCAGCAGCAGCAGCAGCAGCCGCAGCTGCAGCTGCTGCTGCAGCCCATCAGAACGGTATCCTGAACAAAACACCACCCACTGCCTCTCTAAGTGCCCCACCCCCTCTCATCCCCACACTGGGAGCACGACCCGGCTCACCCAGACGGACTACTCCTCTGGCCACAGATATCAGAGACAGACCGGCTCACAAAGACATTGAGGCACGGTGAGCTGAGCCTCAGCACACTCCGTGCCCCTGCTGCCCTGTGCCTCAGTAACACTGAACTCACACCAAGCACTTAGCTTTGGGCAAAGCAAGACTGTAACATAGCTGTGAATAACTTATCTGGGCAGAGACATGCACACACAATGAATTGTTTTTGTATAAAACTATAGAGAGACAATAACCATGGAACAAAAAAATGGATTTTTCAAACAATTTGTTTCCAGTTTGCGCCAACTTTTTATGGTCATTCTTTCTCTTGTATAGCGGAGACGTAGAGTAAGAATGAACAGTTTTGGAATGTACAGGTTCTTTAGCACTGACAGACAGCAAAGTGTGTAGATAATGTGTACAGTCGCTGTGCTTGCTCTGTGTGGATTAAAAATCATGGTACAAATATGCAAAAGGGTGTTTTGAAAGCTTTACTTTGAACACTTGTAAATAGAGGAGTATTACAGCGGTGATTCAGAATGTGCTTTTTGCGGTTTCTGTTCCGTTTTGTTTTTTAGGTTAAAGCAGCTGATTAGCATTGTACCAGAGACCCCATATTCAACTATGCAACAAATGTCTGGGCTCCCTTCCCGAAAGCCACTACTGACTGTATACCAATAAAGGACAAAAAGCTGTATTCTCTCCACAACTCAGACTTTACACTCATTGGGTCCATGCAAAACAATACAAGCTTTAATTGAGCCACAAAGGGTTTGTATGTAGAAAACTGGGTTAAACAAAAGGGTAGTGTTTGAGAATTATTTTCTCAAATATGATCAATTGTGGTGACAATCCTAAAAAAAATTATTTATTTTTTTAAAATTTAATTCAACCGTTATTCAAGATCACACAAATCATTGCGCGTGACCCTCATACAATGAGTCTGAGATTACACCGTGGAAAAATAAATTCTAAAAAACTACAAAATCAGTTAAAACAGTTGATGGAAGTATGGCATTTTAAAGGATTTTCAATGTAAAAAGTCAACAGCACAAACACTAAGCTGATTCTTTTTTCCCTCCTATCTTCCTTCACTCAGTTCTGGGGAGAATGCAGCACATTAAACACCATGACAGCACATTTGCCCTATTGAAGAGTGTAAATTACATGTTTTGGAAATAGGTTCTGTTGGTCAAACAGTGTATTAAAAAGTGCTTTCCTAAGTTGTTGTACTTACAAAATCAAAACACAAAAGCAAGTCTAAACTATGGATAGTTTGTTTCTAATGAGCAGAGATCTATTTTAGTAGTCCACTGAAGGTTTAGTTGTGCGCTTTAAACTCTGTGATATCATGTCGTGCAGTGTTTTTTAATCCAACATAAAAATGTCCACCTGGAGCCATAGTGGTTAGTCGATGCGTATTGCAAAAAGATTGTTAAATGAGAAACTTTTTTGCTGTTTACCATGTACAGGGAAAAAAATGAAGTCTTTCTAGATCATGTACAAAAATGAGAAAAAAAATGAAGCGACTGAATCTTCAGCATGCTCCTCATTTAAACTTGTGTTATGTAAATTGTGCCATGTTATTAAAAAATGTGTACTAACCCTGTCTGTGGGGCTTTTATTCCTTCACCTACGTACACTGAACTGAGCAAACAGGCCGTGCTTCTTTTTGACAAGAAGCTTACACTCTTAATGACTTTGCACATTAGACTCCCATGGAGGATAAGCTTTCAAGTGCTACTGATGCTCTAGTAATAAAGTAGCTATGAAGACTTTGTCACTTGATAGTCACTTCGAATTAGAGATCAATATAATTTTTTTCAGAGCTGATACCGCACCATATGTAATGTAGTGACAACTTATCGGCCATGGGCCGATAAATAGGGCCAATAATATGAAGCCAATTCCTTTCATTGACTTAAACACAGCATCTACACACTCCAATACAGTGGATGGCGGTATGCACCTTTGAAGTGCACAAAGAAAAAGCAGAAGAAGAAGCGCAGCAAGCCGTTATTGTGTTCATGATGTCAAACTGCTTTACCTATATGCCTTACCAATATGCACCTGGGTAGAGCTTGCTCCAAACACCATTTTGGGTATGATTTCAGTATTAAAAACTGCTGCAGTACAACAATTTAAAATTATCAGAGGTACATGGGGACATGTGGTACAAGAATATTGCAGAGTTTGCCAATAAGTCTGATTTGATTTTTAGAGAATTTTTCCAATCTTCATGTGAAGCAATCGATGGGATATTATGATTTTGGCATCAAATTATTGTAAATTCTTTGTAAAAATGCTGGCGTGAAAGAACAAAGTATTGACATTTTGTGGACTAATGAACATATTGATGTGGATCATGTATTTCACCAAAGGAAAATAAGAAAAAAACAGAAACTTTCCAATTTTAAAGAACCCTCATGAGTCATTTGAGTAATTCTGGGTTTACAAAGTGCACTTGAATGCTCGTCATTCTAAGCAATCCAGATTTCAGAGTTCACGAGTTGTACCTGGATGCACCATGAAGTCCTGTCCCCGTGTGTGTCACACACCGACACAGACTAGAGGTGAAAAACTCGACTCACTGTACAGACTCTCGGACTTCTGAGTTAATCACTAAACAGATCTGAGTGACTTGAGTCACTATCACAGAGAGCGTAGAAATCCTGACTGGAACCACCTCCTCTTGTCTGTGATAACTTATGGAACTTATGGACCAGGCGATGGACTGGGGTAGCCCATGTTAAAATTAGATTGTACAGGTTATAAGAAGACTACTACTCGAGTATTGAGTGACACAATTAATTGTTTTAATTTGTATACGTTGACTGGTGTTAGCAGCAAGTGTATGACCGAAAGGATCCGAGTTAATGGAGACAGCAGACTCGACACTCCCGGATCAGTTAAAGGTTCCGGAACTTTGTTCCAAGTGAATCACTCATCGACCAATTCTAACACAGACAGCAGCCAGAAACAGCTTGTCTGTTAGTGACAACAAAACGCGGTACATACTTTTTGTTACATGACTATTTTGATACAAAAATGTACCCACCAGTGTGGCTGATAGCCTTGCGAGATTTACTCACCAAGCAGAAAAACTACCTGCATTTGGCACTTGGCGGGTGTTAATTTCAGACGCTGCCTTGAGGCATGCATAAACTACAGATTATACATTTCTTTTTAAAAAACAAAATTAATTATGAATTATTAGTAATCTTATCGGTATTGGCCATGAGCAGCAGGTAGTTATCGGTATCGGGTAGGGGTGTAATGGTACGTTTTTGATCCGTGATCCGTACGGTTCGCCCCCCCACGGTTCAACGCGCATGTGATCTGTGGATCAATTGCAAAATTTAACCATCATAGTGTAAAATACAGTTTTACGGCAGCTGTTACTTTTTATAGTAACAACTTCTTAAATCTTGATGCGGACCTGCAGTAAAAAGATCGATAAGACAGTTGCGTGCTTTGTTTTTCTCTGAAGCGCGATGAGCAACTTATTTAACAGCCGTCAGTTTCACCTCCTTTAAGTGAAATCCCGTTGACTGGGAAACTGGGCATGCTTGTCATCATAGATATTCATTACAACTTCGGTAGTACCTGCTGCCTTCGCTTTGACTCACAGCTCCAGTCTCTCAGTGTTTGTCAAACACAGCAGCCTTCTGTGTCGATAGACTATTACTCGTGACGTGTAACCAATCAGAGCTGTGGGTGGGATATTGAGGGAGACTATAGAGTCGTGACAGCAGATCAGAGCTTATATTACAATACTTATTTAATAAAATAAATAGATTAAATAAATAAATAAATAAATAATACTTATAATACATATGGTACACAATTTCCCCCCAGGGATCAATAAAGTATTTCTGACTACAAACAGAGCACAAAGTAGCACATTTATAAATTTAACCCTTAATTTAACCCTAACCTTTTTGCTGATCTGAAAAATTATCCGAACCGTGACTCAAAAACCGTGATACGATCCGAACCGTGAGTTTTGTGATCCGTTACACCCCTAGAATCGGTTGAAAAAAATGCATATTGTGCATCCCTAATTAGTAATCAATGAGTCAGATAACCCATATTTGGAATGCATTTGCAGTAAAAAATAAAAATCTTATTGTCAAAGTTTAGAATAACCAGTGGGGAAATGTACAGTAACTGTACAAATTACTACTACCATTTAAATGTACTTGCAGTTTATACTTCCTCTCCACTGCATTTTTAAGGCAAATATTGTACTTTTTACTCCACTACATTTATTTAATAACTTTAGTTACCAGTTACTTTGCAGATTCAGACCATTAATACAAAATATAATTACAATTATATTGTACTACTATTATACACAATTATTTTATTTTATTAATTTCAGCAGCAATCGGGCAAAAAAACAAAACATTGATACCAAGAATCTGGACAATGCTTTATATCATGTTTCATTGTTCCCTTTAAGAGCTACAAGATGAAATTTTCCTCATTTCTCACATCCCTGCTGTACCAGTAGGTGCTGACTTACCATAAAATTGCTTGCTAACAATTAAAACTGTGGAAACATCATGCATCAAACCAGTCAGTTACTTGGACAAGTGAGGGCTTGAGGTCAGTTCAATAACAATGCTTTAATCATTAGCAGCCTTCACTTTTGAATCATGGCACGGTACTGGTGTATTCATCAGAGGATGCAAGAGTTATTGACATTCCCATTACGCTGAATAACCACAGCATTCATGCAGCCTTCTGATGTTTAGCACCAAAGCAACCAGGTCATGCATGAATCCAATGTTGGCTTGATCTGTTACTGGTGGGAAGTGTGGGTTGCTTGTATCTTCCTGCCAAGTAAAGGCCTCCTGCTCCTGGGACCAACACTTATTTTCCTATCAGACCTGAAACTGCTTTTCAAATAGTATGCGGTAATTCAGGTTTTGGACCAGGAGAGGGCACCAAACTGCTAGAAATACAAAGGTACATAATACAAAGGTCCTCATAACTGCAGCAAGATGGTGATGATGAAAATAGATAATAGATTAATTTGTAAGCATTGTTTAGAATAACAATCATTTCAATCATTTCTCAAGCAAGATATTACTGCATGGCTTAAACTTCTTAAATGTGAGGATTTGCTGTATTTCTGTTTTATGATAAATGTTACAATTGTTGTCTGTTGTTGACTGAAACATAATTAAGGGCATATGTTCACAATTTGCTTACTATTTTCTGATATTTTAACAAACAATTAATTGTATAAAATAATGAAAATGCTAATTAACCAGCATTAAGCCATTCTACGATGGTCAAGAGAGCTCAACGCTGCCACTTAAGAAAACACATGCAAATAGACAAAACACTTCACACAACCGAATACAAAAACGCCCTGTAAACATGCACAACACAACAAATAGAGAAATGCACTGCAAGTCTTACTAAAATGCAAGTTTTTTTCTCTTTATTTTAATATCATGATGGCATGAGTCAGATATTAGCCAGTGGCAGATATCTGTTGTTAACCCAG
>JBBPCS010000136.1:147109-158886 GCA_037974645.1 Hollardia meadi
TCACTTTTTAGTGTCACCTAGAAACATCCATATCTGTTGTCATCTGTGCTACTTGTAGTGTTTCTCTATTTGGTTGTTTTATAAGTGTTTGCAGTGTGCTTTTGTATTTGATTGTGTTGTGAGTGTTTGCAGCGCACGTGTTGTCAAACTGATGTAGTTTTCTTAACTTGCTAGTGTTTTGTCTATATTTGCATGTGTTTTCTTTAGTTGCAGTGTGTTGAGCTCTCTCGGCCACCGTACCATTCAGTTTATCAAAGGAATTAGACAACAAAGCTATTGCAATTAGTCACTTGACTAATTAATTAATCAACTAATCATTTTAGCTCTCACCTCACCATCTCTCTGCAATAAGCAAGTCCCTCAGACCTGGTCAGCAGTTCAGGTATGTCGTCTTAATTCTGTCATGAGATTCACCTTCAAACTCTGCATCACAGGTTTTGTCCCACCAGCTATTTCTGGAACAGCCTAATCTAAGCACTGACCAACAAAATCCTAAAGCAGCCTGAGTAAACTGCTTTTGGATGTTGCTACAAATCCTTCCACCACTGGACAGAACCTGGCTTTTCAGAATCCACTACAGGTTTAATGCATCTAAGCTTCTTCCCTCGATATGCTGCAGCTGCCACTTCCTGCCAGGGCACAGAGACAGTGTAAGGCTGCGCAGATGAACAAACACAAGGAAACTGTTGTGAGTGAGAAACCACAAAAAAAAAAATAAAAAAATACAGTGACAGTGTCACACCACTTTACTTTTCCTCAAAGCTATGTGTTAATCCAGAGTGATTATAATTAACCTAAAATGCAGCCAGATTTAGTCGTTATGAAGAATCAGATGTGGCTGCCTGAAGGAACACAGAAGCTATTAGTTTGCAAAGAAAGTCACTATCTGCTGTGCTGATAGACAGAAGCTTCTGATAAATGAGGTCTGACAGTGGGGTATCTGACAGGCTTTCACTGCAAATGAGATCCTGTGAATGCAACTTATTTATCAAACAACACACTGACGACAACAACAACAACAACAAGAGCAACAACAGAGAGGACTGATGAGACAAAACATAACAAAACCAGTCAGCAACTCTGGAGTTTGACAGATCAGTACGTAAGGGATGTTTTTACTCTATGGATTGCAGTGTAGGGATAGACCAAATATCAGCCTGGATGATTATCAGTATCAGTGGATCTGCTGGTAAAATAAATTAATTAGAAAATAATTGTTTATAAAAGTAGATTTATATTTCTATTGATAAGTAAAAAGCACAATATTTGCCTCCAGCCTACAAGTACTTCAAAATTGTACTTAATTACAGTACTTGAGTAAATTGTACTAGTTACATTCTATCACTGGTTATTCTAGACTTTTACATTAACTGACATTAACTAACTTAACGGTTAAATGATTTTACTGATATTTATATCAGTTCAAGATATTAGTTATCAGTCTCCTTGAATACTACTGATCGATATCGCCCCTGGAAAAAAAACAAAAAAAACATCTGTCGATCCCTATTACAGAGATTTCATACAGTAAAATCTTGACACTGATACAACTAAAAACTCAAGATTAACTGAACTGATCAAGCCAATTATGTTCTTAATTAATCCCTTAGTAGACCCTGCAATTACATTAAAATTGCAAAATGCTGTGAATTTGAATCTTTGCTACAAAAACCTGGGTGTTCCCTCTTCTGGTTGCCAATGTTTTAGGATATTTTAGAATCTTGAAACATTAGCATCTTAAAGCTATTGTTTTAGATTGGTCTTGTTTTAGGTTTATGGTTTTAGACAGCTCTTTGGTATTTTCAAGTCTTTTCAATGATTACTACAAATCTTATTCATTATATCATACCTTTTTAGAACAGTTTGTTGCAGTTATTAAGGTTACTAGTGTTTTGTGCTAAATTATAAGTGTTATACTAACAACATTCGAGTTCAGTGATAACACTTCCTTAATGGCTTGAGTAGAGTCCTAAAGGCCAACAGTTTATATTTTGTTATTGTTAATAATTATACCACAATACTGTTAAACATGGTCTGATTAAAACCTGAAGACCTCCACTGTGAAAAAAACTCATTTATATTGACACCTGTACACTCATCACCAAGCCCTCTGGTTATGTCATTAGCTTTTTAACCACAAGGTGGCATCACTGTCCAGCAGTGGAAGGTGAGACAAAATGAGCAACAAAGACAGTTTCAGTGGATGGATGCTGTACAGCAGGTCGTACACAGTGGCCCTGTCATCTCATGTGACCTGAGAGAGGAGAACCAGTTTGGCAGGTTGACTTCCTTTGACCAGCAGCTTGTGCTCGGCATTTGCCTGGATTGTAATGAATGCCGTCATCACACATGTTGTAAAACTGGAAGAGCAGCACAGTGTGCTAGACACTCCTTGCATGTTCTTGTGTTTGAGCTCAGCTAAGAAGCAACTGAATCCACGACCCTCGCTTGTCAGCTGTATGAACCCTAAAGCCTAGAATCCATCCCAATACTGAGAGTCATCTGTCTCATAACTGGTGCCGCAACTCTCTATGCCTCCGAGCACACATGATATCGGCAAACAAGTACACCTGACGCCCTATTGCTATTGTAAATAAAACCCGTTTCTGGGAAATGACTACTCTCTGGGTTATAAAAGACAGAGGATCATATACCATGACAGCAACACACCTAGAGAGATTCACTATCCCCTCCTAACTATACGTGCTGTACATGTACCCCATCACCTTAATCTTATGTAGTTCAACGCATCACCATTTTCCCCTAAAAAAAGCAATTACAGGGGAATGCTCAGTCTTTTCTCCCTGCTGACAACAGTTCTCATCACATCCAAACAAACGCATGCAGGCGCTACTAAAAATACTTTCCTGTTTAGAAATGGGAAGGCATCCCACTCTCAGTGGGAACGTTCCCCTGGTATTTTCACCCTCCTGAGAAAAAGCCTATGAACCTATAAACATGAGCCTACCAGTACTGCTGTTGGTTCTACTGGGATTAAGCTGCTGCTCAGGCCTAATTCATTCAACGTTCGTTGAATCGTTTAAATGGGGTAACATATCTGACTGGCAGTGGAGAGGCTAATGTTAAATTCTGGAAAGGATGAGATCAAAAGAGCAAGAGCTGGCCTCAAATATGAAACGCTGTATTAGTGGATCCGGCCTTCCACTGAACCCAGGGAAATTAGCATAATGTTTGAGATATATGTTTCAAATAATCTCTTACACTGACTTCTCACAGTGGTCAGAATGAGACATGCTGGTCAGGCTGCTCTGTTAGAGCTACATGAACGTTTTTCCTGAAGGGAAGACGAGGCATTAGATATTTGCTTTAAACACTATGAAAACATATTATGACACCAGGTTCAAGCCAACTGTAGCTGTACGCCCTTTTCAAAAGCAAGATTTGTTTTCGGGACTTCTTTTGATCCTCCCACATCATGGTTCATACTGTACATGCGTCGTTTAATGTCCGAGATGATTGTCTGAAGCCATAGGCCATGTGAATGATAACTTGCAGTACTAATGGATGGAAAACTGGAGTATCTGATGATGTCACGACACATGCTATACAGAAGCCGTGTGTGTCAACATGCTTTCAACCGACGGAGGAAAACACTTGAGCCCTGCCTTTTTGTGGACACAAATGAAAAAAGGTACGTTCTCACACAGACATTACCTTCGAAAAGACAAACTACAATATGTGACAGAAGAAAACAGAGGATAACTTGTCTCTCACAACTGATTAAGGTAACAGCCTTCCTACTCATCTGCACTCTGGAGTCCTTCAGAGACATGTTGCATTTTACTACTCCTGCTTGTTGTGTATTCTTTCTTCTCAAACAACATAGTTGTTCATCATGCTGATGCTGCAGATATTATCTGAGCATGAAAACAATGCAGGGTTATTCGTTATTTTATTTCACTTCACCATGACAGTTGAGAACAACCTTCATACACACCCAATGCAACAGGGCCTCATTAGTAGTGATGAGACACCATTAGCACAGACAGATTAACTTTAATTATTGCAGGAGCTGTTTTTTCCTGTACCAGAACATTTCAGTCAGCTAGCTCACATGGAATGCATTATTATGTGAAAGCAGAGTATGTATAGAGTTGATATTTGAAGTCTAAGCCCTGACCTTATAATTTCCCAGAGGCATACAACACCAAGCCCAACACAGCAGAGACTGGAGGAGTGATGGTAATAATTTCCCCAAAAAATGCATTAGATACAGAGCACAACACCAACCATTGTGTGGTAGCTACTATGTAATGTATGTGTAGGTCAGTGGAACAAGCCAAGAAGAGGCCATTCCCCTCAGACCACGAGGGCAACACGCTATCTACACAACTAAGATGGAAAAAATCTAAACCCTGCAATCCACTTGATGTTTAAATTGGGACCTGCCAAGACAGTACAGATGACTATTAGCTTTAAGATAATGCTACATACACCAAATCAACTAATATTTAACATTTTAAATTGCCACTAATAAATTAATGACATGAATACAATTATAAGCAGCAGCAGTCTAAGAAGCAGACAATTATTTACTTTAGCATATTAAAACAATAACTTCAATTAGAGTTTAATTTAATTTTTCAAAATAACAACTATTTTATTTCTGTTTCTCAATTGTGACAATTAGCTTCTTTTCTCTATTTTATATCATTATAAACATTATCTTTAGGTTTAAGACTGTTGGCCGGACAAAACGAGCAATATAATGAGCTTGGGATTTGGGAACTTTTGATGGGCATTTACACACTTTGTTGTAGCCCCAGCTAGAGCCCAGGTCGATATCTTTCAATGTCTTGTTTTGTCTGATCAATAGTTCAAAAACTCAAAACCTTACATTTACAATGATATAAAACAGAGAAAAGAATCAAACATTCACATTCGAAAGCAGGAAGGAATGATTAAAATACCTTACATGATTAATCAACTATAGATGAAGATTTTGAGACCTGCTCATCAATTAACCGACTACTCATTTCAGCTCTAATAAAAACAGTCATGGATCAGCACCAACTTCTTCATATTAAATATTTAAGCAGGTGACCATAAGTACATGGATATGAGCTTGGCAATGACTTTTTAAATACAATTAATTATACCCCATAATAATAAATATAAGTAATTAAAAATGATAAAACAGCTGACAGAAACCAAGACATTGAGTTGGAAAATGTCTCTAATGCATAGGCTAATGTTAGGTGAGTATTGGAGATGAAGTGAATGTGGCCGCCTATCTTGTGTAACAAAAGCCATATTTGGTTCCACATTATGCCAGTGTTGCCAGATAATCAGACAATTGTTCACAGCAGACATTTTAACTCGTCTTAAAGCCCGAAATACCCAAATTGGGGCAGGCACAGGAGTAGCTAATAACATCAATGATAGCTTGGCTCTGTATCAATAAATCTTCCCAGTGAGCCAGCATGTGCAATACTGTGTCCTGGATGCAGCTCAACTAAATGGGATGTATTATAAATCCTATCAATTCCACCTGTGCTTATCCTATGATGACAAGTCAAAATTTCGGCTGTAAAACAGTCCTGTTGTGTTGATAAGCAGTGTGCAAGACAGCGATGTCGTTCAGTGGTGGACTAAGAGGGGTAAGAAGTACTCAGATCTTGTACTTAAGTAACAAGTAAAAATCATGCATATACATTTTTACTTTGGTACAAAAGTATTACCATCAAAATATAGTTAAAGTAACAAAAGTAAAAGTACTCATGGCATCTTTTAGAATATGCGCTTTATTCTATATTATTGGATTATAATTATTGATGCATGAATATGTTAATCACTTAAATGTTGAAACTGGTAAAGGTGGATTAACTAGGCTACTTCATATAATTATATAGTCTTCAGATTGTCCCTCAGGGAACAATAAAGTTTTATCTTAACCTACAATAATATATAATTTGTTTGTTGATTATATTTTGTGTTATTAAACTAAACTCTGCAAAATAACCAGTAACTAAATATGTTAAATAAATGCAGTGGAGGAAAAAGTACAATATTTGTCTCTAAATTGTAGTAGAGTACAAGTATAAAATAGCAGAAAATTAAAATACTCAAAGTACAAGAACCTCAAAATTGTACTTAAGTACAATACTTGAGTAAATGTACTTTGTTACTCTGTACCAGTACATAGGGACATCCACGAGGGCAGCAAACCCACAATATAACCCTCTAGCAGAGACCCCAAGTTTAAATTGGGTCAATAGCAACCAAAAACTGAAGGAAAGCCACAAAACCAGTTTCAGCCAATAACAGTCATTATCATCATGAGTAGCTACATGCATTTAAATACAATGTGGTTAAATACAACACGTCAACAGCATGAAAGCATCACAATGACACCTGCTAAACAGCAGAAACAAAAGAGCTCATCCACTCCTAGAACATAATTCACAATTTATCCCAATCATACGTACTGACAACAGATAGCCTAGCATAACATCAGAGGCTAGCAGGCAGACACTTCCCACCAGCGGAAGAGATAGCAATGAAAAAACCCATAGCAGCAATAATGCTAGCACACAAGCACTGGAAACACAGAACCAAGACACTGCCTCATAATGTTAGCACAAGCAGCGAAGCCTTACCTTAGTGAGGTGAAGTGGTGACCCCAGAATGAACTGAGAATAATTGCAATTAAAGTTGGTCCTGAGCCTTCACAGCATGGAAGAGGTGTGCGTTAGTGGCCCACAGCTGAGAAGGTGACGTTACGCCAACATGCTCATTTCCTCCACAAAGCCGTCCTGATCTGACAGAAACGGACTGTTAGCACTTGCTTATGATATGTTACGTAAACGGTGGCGGCCGTTAAAAGAAGTGTAGCACCTGGCACGCGGAGAACGAGCAAAGCACGAGTTACTGTTTAAACATACGGTTAAAGATAGACAGTAAACACTCACAGGTGTATTAATTGCTGCATTCCACTTCGAAGAGGCCCTGCTACTGTGTGTGCTGGTTCACTGTCACTGTTCCTCTTAATGGAACTGAGCCGTCGTTACTGTTATTAAGTCCACCTGTGTTTTTCCTGCTGTGACAAGTCAAAATGTCTGCAGTGAAGCCAAGCCACAACTGCGAAAAAAAAGTAGCCTACCTGACTACAAGTTGTTCTGCTACTGATGAAGTGGCCTATTGGATTCACTTTTCTAGCGAATCCTGTCAGCATCCTAAACCCCAAAGTCAGTCTTGATCAAATCCAATTCTTCATGTCCGAAATGTTGGTGCATGGACGCAAACAAAACTGCGACCATAAATCATGCTGTGTGGTTTTAACTCTGAGGTTCAGACAGGTTTTTAGTCAAGGACATTTGTCCAGTGAAATCCATCTGAGAAGACTTGTGTTGTAAAGCAGGACATGAGAATCTTTACAATGACCAATAACAACCTATACAGCAGCGTGTGCGCGTGCGTCTGTGCCTGCTTTGACAAACATACTGACAGAGAAGCTTCTTCTACCCTGGCTGAGGACACAAACATAAATGTGAAAATTCCTAAAATTAGATCCATGAACAGCAATGTTAGTTAATAAAATAAAATAACGATAACAAAATAATACATATTCACACACACACATTAGTGTTCTAAGTAATCAGGATAGTATTGGTGTTATTTTCACATTGGAGTCTGTGGGCAGTTGAAATGCTACTCTTGTCACTTTGAGGCTCACAGAGCAAAATATGAGTAAGAGGAAGAATCAATTTTAATGGGGAGAAAATTCCTGATACAAATGCTGAAAGTAATTCCTATAATGTCCTCAGAACATTTTGAAGTTTGAATGAAGTTTCTGCATTGAACCGTGTTGAATGTAGAAACCAAGAAGACTCGCCAATTCTGCCCCATACAAACCCCATCCAGAGCCCCAGTCTCATTCAGCACCTGTGGCAGCTGGAGCGCTGCATGGAGGGGAGGTTTCAGTCTCTGAAGGTGGCCTGTGCTACGTGTCCAGCATGAAGAAAAGACATTGTTTAATTGCTTTGCTGGAAATAGCCTGAGCTGGGGGGGTGGGGGTGGGGGTGGGGGGGGGGGGGTTGTTGGGGCTGGTGCAGAGGGAAAAGGGATTGCCCCATCCTGTTAAATCACCACCCTGACCTCTGCCCTCAATGTGGCCACTCAGGATGATACTACTGCACATGAATACACACACCTAGCACTAATACATAAGAGCACATGGACAGATATGGAGAGACACACACACACGATACATCACTGACATCACTGTGGTAATAATAGAGATGACCCCAATCATCAGGAGGGGGAAAAAAGGGAAACTGAGCCCCATTCCTTTGCCAAGGTTACATTTTATTGCTGGCCTCCATTGTGCCCTCCTGATGACATGGCATTGGATGTTGATCATCTCTAATAGAGTCTAGCCGAGGTGCAGATTACAAGTACAAATCACATTGGAAACGGCTGAGCTGAGCTGCACTGTGTAACCCTCCATCTTGGTCTGCGAGGTTTGAGCTCCTCTGGTTCCAATCTGTCATCTTGACTCAAGGAACACAAGAGACATCTTTCTTGTTGGGACAAACGATCAAAGCAACTGTGTGTGTGAAGCTGCAGGACACCACTGAGAGAGGGAACAAAACCAGATGTCCTGCCTCTTAGCACATGTGGCTGGATCTGAACCCGCTTGTGTTCTCTCCCCTCCCCTTCTCCACTGCCATATGGAAGCAAGTCAAGGAGCAACTCTGATGACGTTCATTTCCCCACATGGGGGTCTCTCCTGTGGTATGGAGCTAAGTGCTGCTCTTTCTTTCGCTCATGCACCACGCAATGTTCCCACCACTTGAATAAAATGTCACATCTGCTAATGAGCGTCACCTCACTGATCCATGAAGCTCACCAGACAGAGTCCCCCCGGAGAGAGGGGGATCTTGAAATAATGAAACATGAACATGACGTTCTCAGACTGAGTAGAATCTCAGCATGCAATCTACTGCTGCTCCCCTTCTCCCTAGAGCGCAGAGGGGAAGGTCATCCATCAAAAGTCACATATTAGTCATCGAAATGTGAGCGGCGTGGGGTTGAAATAGTGACCCAATACGATTCTGAGATGCAATGGTCGAAGAGGTCAGCCCTTAACAGATGACTCCATATTGACCATAGGGAGGACGGGAGAGGTGGGGAGGGCTGTTGGATGGCGTACCAGAGCTCTCCTCTTCCCAGACTGGGAGATGAGGAAGACTGACAAATGAGTGCAACAGCAGCTGAGTGAGCCTCATGAGGAATCTGGGCTGTCTGCAGGCGTAGCAGACAGAATGGGATGATTGGCTCAGGTTTGGACTCGGCTCCCTCTCCGCAGTATACCCTCCGCCGTCTCCAGCCACAACATGCAGGTTGTTCAAGGCGACATACGGATGAGTGCAGTGAGCGTTTGCATGGTGACACATTGATGTTTTGCCTCCTTTTCCCATTCCTGTTCATTTCACATGGCACAATGACTGTGCATTTAAAGTTCAAGACTGTCAGCTTTAATTTAAGAGAAGTCTCAGATGGACTGGTTGCGTTGTTAAAATAAGTACTGTTACTTATCCTCCCACGTGTGTTATTAATACAATGATCATTAAAGTATGAAAGGATGCTGAATTAAAAACAAATGAGAACTCAGGGTCCTTTCTTCTTCTGTGAGTTAATTTTTCAAAGTAAGATCCTGATTCTACACTTAAATATAATCTGTGTCCATCTAAATACTACTGCAACTGGAAAGAAGAGGGACCATATCCAAAAATGGCTGGAGCTCCTCAGCCATTCATCTGATGGGGCTGTAAAAGCTTACATTCACATCATAATCTGTGTCATTTTACATCCAAAGTGCTAAGAGCGCTGAGCCAAAATGTTAATGTACTGCTGTGCCAATGGAGCTGATGGAGCTCACTCTTCATGCATATGCATACTGCTCTCTATCCTACCCAGAATTCCCCCCTGCAACCCTCTCCCAACCTGACTGAGGTTTCTAAAAACAGCAGAAAAGCTTAACGTTTGTGACAGCACACGTCACGCTGGAGGAGACCCACGCTTTTAGAGGCCTCTTTTGTTGGCAGGGAGCGAATCATACTTTACAAGATAAATCATCCCACTAGCAGCCGGCTTAGACTGTGTACAACCAGATAAGGTTGCCAAGGAAACCCTCCTGGAGAACCAATGAGCTTTTTTTGCGATACCAGCCTCCTTGATCTGTGCAAACAATTAATACCTTACCCAGGCAGAAGGGAGGGGGGGAGGGAGGGAGCCAGGGAAGTGGGAGGCAGGCACAAATCCCCAGGTGCTTAGCACAACACCACTCTCCCTTTAGCTATGTGAATGAGGACATGGGTTAAAACAAATGTCACAAATGGATATTGGGCCAGAAGACAGAGGGATGATGTATGACTCATTGCACATTAATTCAATGAGAGAACAGCATTTAGTCCATAAATCTAATCTGCACACATCTGAATGCAGTAACACATATCACTAATGTCCTTTTAATGAATGTTGTGAATGCACATTCATAAAAGAGCCATTATATCCTGCCACATCCATTTATAGCATGGCTGTGATTGCCAATGTATCGCTGCAGCTGAACAAACCTGGCGCATATGAGAACCCCTGATGTGCAGAGCAGCTAGGGGAGCCATTAGGATCCATGAGTGACTTCAACTAGCCACAGATCAATGCTCTGGGGCCCTATCTATTACTGACATCCAATTATAGCAACGGACGTCCGCTTAGCACTGCTACTAAGTGCTTTAGTCTTTTTATTGACTACCTGTCAACAGCCTGCACACAGTGGAGCTATTGGCTAATAATCAGTTATTGATCCACGCACATGACAAAATCACCAACATGTTGTTAAGTGTATAAAGAGTGTGAGGAAGGTGACAGTGGTCAGACTAGAAACAACATGTGCTTATATCCCTCAGTCATTAACTAAGCATTTCACATCATTCATCACACTTAATTAGAAAGCTAATTTTATACAACTTTGATTAGTGCTGGCTTGCAAAGAGTAATTACCCACCACAGTAACTAAGGGATATTGGGTGTAATTATAAAAAAAAAAAGCTCAGCAAACGTTGAAATGGACAGCACAGCACACAATACAGTGAGATTGAGTCAATAAGGGGCCTAAAGGATGAGTGGATGCCCTTACAGTGCTGGTAGGAGAGGTCACAAACCTTCGCATGTTTATAGTGGAGCTGAATGGTGAGCATTGGAGATGGCAAGCGGTGATTGTGCCTGCCAGCTTCATTGATTAATGACAGTCATGAAGTGGTTAGAAAGTCACCTCACCTGGTGTTAGGGGTGGAATTCACTGGCTGATTAAAATTAATCACAGTCAAAAAACTGCAGGAGGCCAAGTCTCCGGAGAGCACGCACCACTGGAGGGGAGAGAAATTGAGTTTTATTACGGCTCAAGTCAACAGCTGCTACTGCCTCTGCAAAGAGACAACAAACAAACATGGCTGCCTATTTTTTTTTTATTTCATGGACTTTTATTATTCAAAAATACAGCACAAAAAATACACACAAAAAAGAAAAAGTGGTTTTCACACAGTGTGTAAACCTCAAAAGAGATCTTCATACAATATTAGTACGCTGATTTCAAAGCTACAGTTAATATTGTTAGTAGTTGAACTCTGTAGTTTTTCATCAGGTGAAAGTCTAACTAGAATTCTACAGGGGCCCATCCTGACAGCAAACTCCCTTCATGTACAATACACTTGCTCTCTCTCGCTCTCTCACACACACACACACACACACACACA
>JBBPCS010000136.1:161602-178246 GCA_037974645.1 Hollardia meadi
GTGTGTGTGTGTGTGTGTGTGTGTGTGTGTGTGTGTGTGTGTGTGTGTGTGTGTGTGTGTGTGTGTGAGACACACAGTGTCTGAGATAAACACAGGTCATACAACATGGGGACCTGAGAGTAATAATCACATGTACCCTGTAGTATTCTTGCTACTTACATCCAGTATTAAACAACCGGAGAATTCTAAACAGTGATAAAGTATTCCATCAAAAGGCAGCGTTGGGTATCTGTGAGCCAAGTCTTACTAATGTTTTTCAAGAGTGTACCTGATCTCATTGCAGATTTCCTTCTCATACTTCTTCCTGTGACGAGCACGGCAACAGCAGAAGAGGATGATGGCAATAATGATGAGGATCAGGAGTACAGCGATTATGGCTCCTGCGATGATGCCTGCGGTGTTGGGGGCTGGATGAAACAGAGAAGAACAGGGTTGGAAGTTCTGGTAAATGCAATGTGGGTAGCAATGACTTAAATATAACTAAGGGTCTGTATCTAACAATGACCTCAAAATACAGTGTTGCATTTGATGATGGCTTTGGGTGCTCATGACTCATAACAAGTGAGTGACCATTTTTAAGCATCGAGCACCTTTTCTCAGCTAATCTCGTTCAGAAAATTTTTTGAAGTGTAATCATTAATGTTACCCAAGAGATCCTCTTACCACTAAGGTACAAATTATACCTTCCACGTCTGCAGAGCCAGAGCTGGAGTTGTGCTATGTAAATTTACACGTGTATGCAGACACCAAATCTAATCTAAACAGAACTGTGGTCTGTTTTGGAGTACATCTGGACCTTAAAAAGTAGTTTGAAACAGAATTAGGGCCAAAGAAGAATGTCGAAGAAGATTCAGGACAAGAATGAGCACCTCTGGCACATTCTACGGTGCCACAGTTTCTAAGAACACTAAAAAGATGGTCCTGAGCTGATCAAAACAATACTCACTAACAAGACCAAACAAGGTCAAGTGTAGGTAAAGTCACTAAAAACAATAATAAAGCGTTCATTTTCTTGTATGAACAGTATCATGCTCCTGCACTCTGTAGTAGCTGACACTGCCTAAATCCTCAAACCTTGTCCACAGCATTTGTGAATTAAATGTATACTAGCTTTCTAGGCTTTTATTTCAGTGGTGGTAGCATTGACAAGAGAACCTTGTTAAAACAGTGCCAACCGGCTTGCTGAAGTCCATAAATTTTTTTTAAATTTTTAGCTGTGATTAACTGGCAGGTTTTTATTGCAGTCACCTTCAAACTTCTTTTTTTTGGAGAGGAAATATTGAAAACTACAGCTGTGGCTGTATGTGTGCTAGCACTGATAGATGTACCACCAGTACAGGAAAAGTATGCGTTTGCACTGAAAAATCAATTTGTCACAAATGGACACTAACCAAATGGATCCCTCAAAATGATGAGGATCAGCTCTGGCTGTAGATTCTACATTAGCTAGCTGATCATTTGACAGCAGTTTTAAAAGGCTGTCAGACAGCAGAGCAACAAGTTTAAATGTGAATCAGGCTGGATACAGGTTAGTTACTAAGTTATTTGGGTACTCACGGGGTGTCACATTGAGTTGCAATATACACTCCTCAGTGCCAACACGGTTGCTGGCAGTGCAGCGGTAGGTCCCAGATGCGCTGGCAGATGCGTTCCTCACGTTAATGGTGCCTCCCACAGGATCTGCAGTCGGGGTGATGAACACAGTAATGAAGAGGTGACATTGTTAGACAGAGAGAGCACCTGTGTGTGGGACTTGAAAACTGTTTTGTGTTTGTTTGGGAGTGCTTGTGGAAGGGTCCATTACCCATCAGAGCGGAGGCGGGCAACAGCTTGTTGTCGCTGGTCTTCTCCCAGCTGTATTTCAGGGGGTTGGTGCCCTCGTTAGATATGCACCTCAGCACAATGTCTTTGCCTTCCTGTGTGGGGCCCTCAGTGTAGCACCTGGGCTTGGATGGCTTCACTGTGGAGAGAAAAGGAATAGATGAAAGTGACAGAGGTGAAAAATAGCAGACACAAGCAGGTGGGCGCATTAACTCACAACAACACAGTCCTCCTGCCTACCAGACTGTTATTTTTCAATTTCTCATGTTGTGGGCAACTTGTGTGTCTGTATACCGTGTATTCCTAAAGTTGTTTTGCTCCCTTGCTCAAAGTAGTAGTTATCAGTGTAATGAGAGCAGTAATCGGAGTAATTGATATAGCTGCTGTCAGTACAGGAGCCGCCACTCAGGATAATCACAAGTAAGAAGGGAGCCTTGTGCCATTGGACACACGTGCACATAGCGTTCAGGGTTAATAATGGAGGCAAAGCTTTCTGTCTTAAAGCCAAACGTGAGCAAACACTCCTCGGTCAGTCAGAGTGCTGGCAGGAGATGAGATGGGGGATTCAAAAACAAACAGAGCTCCAAATTAAAAGCAGACCAACCCCAGTGAAACCCAGACATGCAGTCAGCCAGGCGAGGAGGAGAAAGGGAGAGAGGGAAAAAAAAGAAAAGAGACTATGAGGGATAATGTTTGGACAGAAACAATCTGAGGCCACAATCCAAGTCTGTGTTCACTGACAGAAAGCTGACATCATGGCCTGATAATAATGGGTTCTGTAACAACAAAAACCTGGAATGGGGCTCTCCAGATCTGAACCAGGTGTCAGGCGGGAGGAGAGAGGGACTCAGCTGTCATAACCATAAGGATTAACAGTAGAGTGACAGTACTGAGTGCTCCTACTAATCTAATAAACACACATGGGGTCGGGAGGAGGGGGTAAAACGGAGAGCAAAAACTAAGCGAGCACTGATGGACAGATGGTGGAGTGATGGGGGCCAAGGCTGCACAGCTCCTAACTCACTGGCCTGCTCTTTGCTGCTGCTGTGCTGCACCTACACACACATTCACATGACACACAGTAAATGTCAGAGAGCTATGACATTTTGAATGCGTCTTTTAAAGGTGAAAGTCAACTCGACTTTTCTGAGGGCTGTAACGTACGACTCCTCATATTAGGACTGCTGTCCGATGAGCAGATTTATTTGTTTGAAAGATGAGGTCAAAGGAGAACTTGACAGAGGCTGGAGGAGCACGGAGAGATAAAGAGCAGAGCGATACAGCCAGCCCGCCTCTGGTTAACGAACAATGTATATAGATTTATGAGTTGCACAAGGCTATCTTCTGGACCAGATAAGTACAAAGGGATTGGTTGACTGTGGTATTCATTGCAGTCAGGAGGTGCGCAACACAAGAGTGACGACTAATGTTGAATGTTGAAGTAAAATAAAAGCGACTAGTGGTCACTAAAGCCAGGCAGACAGAATTAAAGAGATTGGCTGTTGAACTTTGCTATGAGATCCTGGATGCGATGAGGATTGTCTGGACATCACACAGGAAGAGCTAAATGATTGGCTGCTGAGAGTATAATTGTGGTCGAGTCAGAAATAGTTGTGAGAGTTGCTGACATGCAGGGCTGAACAGCAGGTGGCTACTCTCCTCCTGTTAACTTCAATGTCCTGCTGCAACCAGAGGAGAATACACAAAGAGGGGTGCTCCTCCTCCTGTACACTACCTGGACACCATGTACACTGCAGGTGTCAACATGTGTGTGTGTGACCGCATATGGCAGTGTTTGTGACAAGTAGCAGCAACACCCAGAGTATAAACTGAGGCGTGTTCATGTTTGTGGACACATGCACACACGTCTCCCCTGTTCATGGGACCATCCACCTTGTGACAAGATCAACCTGAAGGAAAAATGCAGAGCAGGCAAGATGTCCTCGCCTCTCCTTGTCAATGTTTCTTTGCTAACAACACCCCTGCCACCGGGGTCAATAGCGAGCAGTCTGTCAGCTCCTGTGGCCTCGAGCTTTCTCTCTGTCTCACGCACGCACGCACGCCCAAATGGATTACTCTAGTCAGGCTACCCATTGTTAGCAATACCAGTTGATAATGAATTACACGCCATTTTGTGCATACAAACACCACAACAACATTTCCCACAGATTAAAGTTGGACAGTGCTGGGTGTATGTCTGATTTAATGAGACACAAATAAGACTTAAGTGCTAATAAACAGTATATTCTAAAGCTTTCACTACTGTTTGTGCCCGGAGCAGCCATCTTGGATTTTTAGGTGCGGGTTAGTGAAATTATAAACATCAGCAATGACACACACCAAAATTTTAAAATAGGCACGAAAGCAACTGACAAATCAGCAGACTCGCTAACCTCCCTCACCGGTGAGGAATGTGAAACTGTTGCAGGGAGGAGAAGCCGACACAGCCAATGTACTGTATGAGCAGTGATGTTTTCATGTTGTTTCTGGTCGGATCAATTTTTATGTAAAATAGCCTCCCCGAGGGCTCTGTCAGTAGTTCTTGGGTCAGCTGTAGACACCACAGTTAATGATCAGATTATCTGTGGCCATTATTCATCTCTTTTATTATTAGCTGCTTAGTGGCTCCACAACACAACTACTGAGGAACCCGTTTGTCTTCCCATAGCTCATGACTTTCTGGTTGAGCTAGTTGGTGCAGCGCATTTTCTGAAGCCCGTCCTATCTTTAGGAAAAGAAACTACTCTGATAGGAGGGCTGCGATAAGAGCTTATCCCACAACACAGACTAACGCGGGGCATGTAGGTTGTTTTTCCCATATGCAAATACCAGATGGGTTTCGGGAGGCAATTCACTTTCGACATCATTTAGTCAGTTGACCGATCAGCAATGCCACTGTGTGCGAGTGTGTTTGCCTAGGGAGTGAATCATCTGACTTACACAACTCTGACGTGTCACCCATCTCACTCTGTGCAATCAAAAGCCGGCTGAGGGCTGGACTCCATTTTTGAGTTTTGCCCACATTTTGTTTTAAAAAGAAAGGATCAAATTGTTCACACTGGAAATGATTTGTAATATTCCACATTATTCGTTTGATTACCTTTAGTTGTACTATCTAAGGTGTTAATTAAGATTTTGAAATTAATGTGTAATAGTTTTATATTGTTGTCGTTTTCACAGTCATTATTATAGAAATATAGCTAATATTTTAACATATTTGAGTACCAACATTTAAATATTCACTTTATTTAAAGTGGGAGCCTTAATTGAAAAAAGGAGCAATCAAATAATTATATTGATCAAGACTAATACTTAGAATATAAACCATGAGTGCAGGATTATCATTTTAGACATAATCACAGAGCACACAGAATCACAAAGGGACCAGAGCTCTACAGCCTCCAGGAAGGTTATGCACTCGATTTTAGAAGGGATTACATCAAAACAGCCAAGGAGGGCAAAGGGCGTGTGATTTAGTGCATTTCCACTGTGCAGAGAGAGAGAGAGAGAATTCACCCTGTGAGGAGAGTGTGTTTGGTGGTTTGTTCCACTCACCCATGACGATCAGCTGCATCTTCCTGCTGCGGATCCCGGGAGCCTTTTTCACCTTACACTGGTAAGTGCCCGAGTCTGACGACTTCAGCCCTGTCAGGTTGATGGAGCCGTCCCCGTTCTTGGGGTCGGGTGAGTTGAAGTGGACCCGACCCCTCATGGGCTCATAGTAGTCCTCGTAGGCCCGGTCACCTGAGTATAGAATCACCTGGATGTGCAGCGCAGGGAGAAGAGTTGGAGTTAAGAACTTACAATGTACAACCCCAAAACACAGTGTCAAACAAATAAAACAAAATGTGAATAATAATCCTTTTTGACATAAATTCAATTGAAAACAGTACAAAGACAATATATTTAATGTTTGACCTCATCAAATTTATTGATTTCTGTAAATATATGCATATTATGCATCTAACGCCAGCAACATGTTTTAACAAGTTGGGACAGGGGCAACAAAAGACTGGGAAAGTTGTGGAATGTTTAAAATCACCTGTTTGGAACGTTCCACAGGTAAACAGGTTAAATGGTAACAGCTGATAGTATCATGATTGTGTAAGGGCGGGGAGAGTTTTACCACTTTATCAAACACATGATTGTGGAATTGTAGAAGATTGCATTCTTTTTTTATTTAGATTTTACACATCACAACTTTTATTGGAATTTAAGTCATTTTAGAAAACAAAACAAAGGCCTTGAAATGACAGTTGTGTGCTTTCTGAAAGTAAAGGCTGTGCTGCTCACTGAACCAACCAAAATATATGGAAGAGAGGGCGATCTCTCTTTTATCTCTGCGATGCCCTTCAGCCTGGCAGCCTGTGCTGTTCTGCCCTTTCTGTGCTCAACAAGAATGAAGGTGGAACAAACAAAGCGACCACTGTGGAGCCAAATCAACACCTGCTGTGTCAACAAAGAGCAGTAGGACTCAATTCTGTTCAACCACCTCCTCATCCCATACCCACACCCACACACACTGGGTCTTGAAAACAGCAAGGAAATGCCTAGAAATAAAAACCAGGTGGAGCCAACGAGAAATCTCATGGGGTGATGGAGGAGGGGGAAAAACAAAAACACAGGGAAAAGAACAAGGAGGGTAAAAGAAAAGCAAACAACAATGAAAAGAGTTCTCATTCTCTTTCATAGACGCTGGCATATTCTTCCACATTTCCATGGAGACAGTCATCAACAGGCTTTTCTGTGCCACGATCAACACCAGGCCTATGCATAGCAATACCCCTGGGTAGAAAGGAGGAGAGAGGAAAAGACTCAACATGCAGGAGGAGAGGAAGAATAATGAACCCATCAGTGGAGGCACAACACTCAAAGGAAGCACGAGAGGAGCAAAACAAAGGGAAACAGAGTCAGTGAGGTTCTGATTTGTCGACACCGAGTTGCCTTTCTGCTCCACTTCCAACTGGAAGACTCGTTCCTGGCGCTGCAAGGCAGCCGTGCTGGCAACGGGCACCATGTTCATCTTGTACATATTAGCCACATAAACAGGTAATGCAGTTAAAATTCCTCCTGGCTCTCAGGGGAGGGAAACCTATCCTTCTCACTACACAGGGGATCAGAACATCGGCAGTAATAACAGCAATATGTCAGATGAGACCATGGAGAAGAGGAAATTAAATTGCCCCGAGCTCAGCCAGAGAAGAACTCTCACTTGGGCACAACCACTTCACAGGCACGCAGATGGGAGTGCTTACACACATGCACACCTCTAGCAAAAAAAAAAAAAAATCTGAACTGCACAATAACCTTGAGAATCATGATCCAATGAAAAGAAATCCCATAAAGAGCCTGGGGAATGAAAATGAAAAGGGCAAATGACTAGACAAGCTGGCGGGGGCTGGAAAGGACAGAGGAGCACCGACTGTCTGTGTGCTGCGTTTCATAACAGGTAGTAGGACACTCAATGATACAATCGCCACCTGGCCTGGTCGTTCTCAGTGGACAGATCATGCTGCAGAGGCCTCTGTTGTTCAGGCTTAGTTTCATCAGACACATGTAAAAATGAGGTCATTGTGATGCCTCTCCTCAGGAAGGGAAGAGGAAGAGCTGCAGATCATTTGAGAGGCAAAGCAGAGAGCCATGATACCTGTATACTCTAAACAACCTGGAGAGCTGCAGCATCGTGTCTCCCAGATAGGCTTTTAACTTGAATGACTTGAAGTGCTGCTGCTACACACTTCCACAGGCACAGCCCTGCTCCAAATGCCTTCAAAATGTTAAAAGCAGAGTTACTACCTGAAAATGGATCAAGTGTCCTCAACATTGAGACTACAGAGAATTTAACAAAATGTGGCCATGAGCACTCACAATTGTGGCTAATATACAAACAAACAAGGCCATTTTCACCAGTGTAATGGCTTTATGTTCAAATCCTCCAATACTTTGTCAACATGCACAAATTCCTGTCGCAATATCTTCAGTAAACAGAAGGCTCTGCTGCTGCGCTCAAGGACAAAAGAGGCAGTTTGTATGATATAGGATAAAGCTATGGATTTTTAATGGATTTTTTCTGCACAAATTCTTTTCCCATTCACCATCCAGATTTAGTTTTCAGAATTGTTTTCCTCGTTGTTCTCACAGTGGTGGTAAATACTCAGGGCACACCCTCCTTTCAGCTAATCTGTAGCCAGGAAATGAGAGCCAAATGCAAATGACTGTTGGCATGCCTGGCATCTCTCATTCAAGCTCAACAAAGAAACATGCATTAGCTATGCTTCACCACCCTCAAAAAGGCGCTGATGATATGTGGGATATGTCAGATGAAGGAGGCCATCAGACACCAGCAGATACCAGACTGAATGGATAATACTATGGCGTTACTTCTCATTGCATCAATACAATGAAACACTGGTTCATTAATACGACCAAACATTTTTAAAGTCAGGGTTATTTACAACGTGCAGGTGAACCACACAATCTCCCTGCCTGGAAAAACAAGGCTTCCTAGGCAGGGAGATGGGTTCCCAGTTCAATGACCCTGTGGACTAGTTCTCAACTTTTAAGTTTTATCTGATATTGGCAGAGCCTTTAAGAGCAGCCTCATCTCAAGCCACGTGAGCAAAGGTTCAACATGCTTTCTGAACATCTGGGAGCCTCTGGCTATAAAGTTTAGCCTTCACTCTCATTTCCTTGCCAGACCCGGTAGCTTTGGTGCTCACAGATCAACCTAATTCTATTTAACAGTGTCACATATATGAAAGCAGCCCCTTGGAATTAATATGCTGCTAATTACAAAGCATTTACTCTGAGCATGACTTCATATTGGTTAAAGGCTATACGAATGACAGCGTGTGTGTGTGTGTGTGTGTGTGTGTGTGTGTGTGTGTGTGTGTGTGTGTGTGTGTGTGTATATATATATATAACGAGCAAAATCTGATAGGTCAAGGAGAACAAATACGTTCAGAGAAAGATGTCTGGCCTGTTTAAATTCCTACAAACGTTTGAGAGCATTTACAGCTGTGCAGACAGACCTCAGCAAAATGGCACGTTATGAAGAAAATAACCACAGGGCATTCATCCACATCACTGTGGCATCATTAAGACACTGTAAAAATATAAACAATTAAAAAACACCAGTCGTAATATGTCATCATACGAACCCCTGATATATTAGGAATATACAATAATGACAAGACCTTTCAACTCCACCTCCCATTTCTCCACCTCTACAGTTGATGTAGAAAAAGACAAACTTCCCTTCTCCTAGTGTTTCCAAGTGGCAACGGCAAGTTATCTCAGTTAACAACAGGGCTACTGCTAGCAGCCTGGCTAGTGTCTAAAGCAAAAGGAAGGTTACATTTCCAATTGGACCAAGAAACTCTGGTCACAGTGTTGTGATAAAGGCAGAGTAAACAACCAGTTTTATTAATAAGTAGGCTGGTTTGGTTATTTACTATTCTAGTAGAGAGAATGTCGTTTTGAACCCTCTCAAGTCCCGATGGTAAGGGGAAACATATATCAACAGGGAAACAGATTTCATCACAACACCAGAGCGCTTTCGAGTGAATGACTGTCCGTTCGCTCTTGTTTTACCTCAGTTTTATATCGCTCTCCTTCTTCACCTTCTTTGCCTTCTTCATCAGTGGGGTTCTTTAACTTTTGCAGGGCATAGTTAATACAGCTATTCTATTTGCTCCAGCCACCAAGGAAAATAACGCCTCTTCCTGTTTTAGTCCGGCAATAGCTGACATGCTATCTTGAATCGAACCTTAATTTTTCTGTAAAAAATCCAGGCTGGTGGCAGCATTAATGGCACAGTGAAAGTGAAGCTGGAAGATGGTGTCATTTCTTTTTAGGCATCACACTGTGCAATATATGTTTACTTCTTAATGATAAGTTAAAGAAAGAAAGTTGTCTATTACCTGTTTAATGATTCAGAGTAAAGACAAAGTCGGGCAAAGACTAATAATTGGGGGTGACTGGTGTGTCCTCAGTGGCACGACTCCAAACACGGAGAAAGAAGACAGCTGAAGCAGGAGTACCAGGGTGAGAGGAGGGATGGTGGGGTCAGTAGACAGAGAGGATAGTGGGTAGTTGACAGAGACTGTGACCTATTTCTAACATTCAGTCAAAAAAAACAAAACAACACAGGATACAGGAGGAAAAAAGAGTGGAGGAGGGATGAGAAGGCTTTGTGACAGGTGGGAGGTGGGCACAGGAGAGAACCACACCGCTGGAACAATCTGTAGCTAGAATCTGTCTCTATGGCTGTGAAAGCCCTAAAGGCACGTGGAAATTCTGTAGAGTTGTGTAGTCCCTTTCCATGGCTGAGGGCCATGCTGGAAAGGAAAGACACTGCCTGGAATAAAGAGAGCTCCCATCGCTCCCACTGTGTGTCTGTGAGAGCACCACAGAGAACATGCTCATTAGTGCATGGAGCTCAAATTAAATTTGTTTTGTATACTGCATACTTCCTATCCAATGTTATGTTACAACAACTCGAGAAAATACACACCTAGGATAGAACATGTGTTGCATTTCACCTCTCATACAACACACCCAACTGCAACAGAACAGTGCAAAACGACACACTCTGCAAACAAATGAGTGACTTTAAAGTCTTTAAACTTATTACAAAAAGAAAACACTAAATTCTGTTTTTGGCATATCGTCAAGGAGAATGTGAAGGAATTTCTAAAACATACAGAAGATCAGGTTGGAAAAGATTATATTAACTACCTACCGAAAGGCGAGAACAAAGCACGACTTCTCTGAACATAGATAAAATGACTGTGCTAAATAAAAAAAGTCAATCAGAGAACAGAGGACTGCCAAATGTACTTTCATATGCTATCTTTGAAAATAATTTCAACTGTATTTTCAATGTGTGTGAGGAAGATCTCCACGTACCACTTTGTCCTCTTTCTGGTTGTCAGAGGACATCAAGCTCCATTCAACATCCAATGGTCCAGTGTCTTGAGGGGCCAGAGTGAACTGGCAGTCCAGCTTCACACTCTGACCGCTGGCCTTCTCTATGAATGTCGGCTCTGTGGATGTAATCTCTAGACCAGAGGCCAAACCTGGACAGACACAAAAAAAGGGAGGAATTTAAACACAAACGTCATTTCTGCCAATAGGGGTCTCTCAGTCAAAACTATAAAAAGACTTAGTTTGATGACATAGTGGTATTGGTTAATGGGTGTTGTTGTCTTCAGTGTTAAAACAACCACCATTGTCGATGAAAATCTATGTGATGTGACTCAGGCAGAAATGTTCACAAAGTGATGTTTTAAGGTTTTACTAGTCGTTTTTTTGGACATTTTAATGTGGAAATGCTACATATTGTATCTTAAATGTCAGCAGCACAACATGTATAATAATAAAACAACTAAACCTTAAAGCAAGTACAATGGGGTCCAAGCACCCTGTATTAACTTAATACAATTTCAAACTTTTTAAGACCTTTTTAAAATTATATTGAATACAATTTAATACCCATTTTACAATCATTTCAGTCACTATTGTCCGGGACAACAAGGCAACAATTATTTATTATTTATATCACATTTTTGACAGCATTTCTCAGCTGTATACGACAATTTGGATATGAATATTAAAATCACATTAGACACAGGGATATAATGATGCCCTCTATAACCTTTTCATTAGAAAAAATGAATCACATTGTTAACTAGCCAATTGTAATTTATAAGTGCAACATTTTAGTCAGAACTTCATCTGTTCTTTTCACACAAGTGGATGTCTTGTTTTCCCCTCTAGCTTTGGCAGCACACTCAGCTTCTCCTTATTTGTTTCTTATTCATAACAGTTTGCTCAACCTGAGACCAAATGAGCTAAACCTGTGAAGTCATTGTTGGCTAGAACACAAGACAGACACACCACCAGATTACAATATCAAGTATTTACTTTTGGTGAATGACTGTTTTCATTTTTACCATTGTGCAAAATGGCTGACAGAACCCTGCAGACTGTAAATTCATAAGGTTTTTTGGTGAGAGAAAATTCTGTTGCTTGAACACTTGGGCGCAAAGTTGATGAAAATTGTTTGCAGTGACTTGCTTTACAGCAACATTTTCAGTCAGCTGTTAAATGTTTTCATTTGGGGAATGTGTCACTCATAAAATAAATATGGCTACATCTTGTCTGAGAAGTAACTCTTAAAATATGCATAATGTAAATCTCACAGCGAAAAAAAAAGGAACTAATAGAGCAGAACATCGCTTGGCTGAAGGAATGGTGATAATAATAAAGAGAAACTGGAGCCCATCACCAAACTGGAGCAGACTCTTAAGCATTTATTCTTAGAACGAATAAACATAATTTCCTGGTGACATCAACTGGTTTAAGATTCTCCATTCAGTATGAGATTTAAGCTGCGCCAAGGAACACAGTCCATAGAGAATGGAGTTGTCACACGCTGCCTCGACACATTAAAATCCTTCTGACAGCCTGCCACCTTCCAGTCAGCGCGCGGGGGGAGAACAGCTTTAGAAAAGAAAAAAAAAAGAACTCACCACAATATGTTGCTCCTAAAAAACTCTGTAAATGTGTAAAACTTATCACATTGCACAAATGACACCAAACACACGGAACAGAAATTTTCTGCCCATAATAAAGAGAAATTTCTGTCCATCTAAATCATAAAAAACGTAGCATTTTCCTTAGCTACATCTCCTTTAACTGCTTCTACACTAACTGACAGATGGGGCTGACTCTAATGTGCCAAGATAATGGGTGGAACAGGAGCCAAACCTGGCTACTGTAAACACTTTGTTAACCTCTTTTCTCTTGCTGGAAAGGCTTCTCTTTTGATTATGAGGCTTTCATAAAGGACAAACAAATGGGAGTACATGCATCCATGCGAACACAAATGAATCTGAGCTAGTGTTAAAAGGGCATTATGTATGTTCTACTGTAGTGTACATGGTGCTTACTGAGGTTGACAAAAGTATTGATGCTTTTTCAATGCCATGTGTTTAAAATACAATACAATATGCATTTGATAGTTTCTGAAGCTAATGAAGCTTAAAAAAATCATCTCCAATCAGATTTTAAGCCCATACCACACAGATATTAACAATATTGTAAATGTGTTATGTGTTCGGTGATTTAAAAAAAAGAAAAACATGTATTAGTATTCTATTTTGTGTGCCTAGGACTTCTTTTTCTGTCTTGGTATCAAAATACCAAATAAAAATAGTATCGAGATACCAAGTGTCGCATTGAAGTTTAAAATTCTGATACTGTGAAAACCTTAGTTTGTACTGAGGCTAGAATTACCCTTTAAACTCTATAAGTTACAGAACCTTGCAATCCCTTCTCTCTTCTAACCCACCTGACCACTACCTTTGTTTTATTAATTTGACTACATGGCAGGTGGAGGACATGAAGGAGAGCACTTAGCAGATCAGCACCCAATGCTATGCCAATTGTCCTGCCTCTCATTCAAATCTACAAAAAGTACAAACAAGGCCAAGGTGACAGTTAAGGATATGAAATAAGCATTTTAAATTATGAAAATGAAAATATGTCTTCTGCAGCAATTGGGATGTTAAGACAAGGAGGATGTTGCCAGCTGACTGTGTGAGGAAAGTTTCGAGATCCTGGACCTCAGGGTAAGGAGGGTGTGAGCTTAAGGATGAGGTTTCTGCCGCTTCTCATGTCCATCAGCTCCGTTTCGGCCTCAAACCTCACTTCCTTCTGGGCTGTGGCGGACAAATAAATGAAACCACACTACAGAGGCTGATACACACAAATAGAGATTGACAGTCTAAGTCACACCCACTATTGTTGAAGCTCAGCACCTGTAAGCATTTGACATGGTTGCAAAGCACAAGCATAGTTTTATTCCCCAGCTGCTGGTGCTGTAGCTGGTCGTTTCAGCCCACAGATTTTGACAGACGCACTTGATGCAATCCATCGCCTTCAGCAGAAGCAAGAGAAATGGGGAGCAATATAAGGAAAACTGAGATATGTGTCTATCACTGTCAAAACGGATACGCAGCATGGCATCTGCATGATGGAAAACTGTGTCAATTCATCAAAACACTTAAAGAAGACAGGGCTTTTTTCAAAGTTGCTTAGAAAGGGCAGAAAACTGCATTCTTTGAGAAAAAGAAAGTATTCAGCTGGAACAGTCTATTTCTCTGGACTGGTTTCTCTGGCGGGTAATAAGGGACACCGTCTGATGTACTTGATAAATCAATGACTGACCTAAAGCTAAAGTTTGTTCACAGTTCAGTCAGAGGCCTCGTCCATTCAGTTACACGAATCGGAAAAAAGTGCCATTTCAGGATATCATCCCTTCCATTGGTTTGCTTATAAACCTGCCTGTCTGGTGGCTCAGGCGACAAGGCAGAGGAATATAAACACAGTAAAAGTAATTGAAGGTTAACTCCACATTTAATCAAGAGACAGGGATATATAAACCTGTTTCATCCAGCTACTGTAAGGAGATAATTTGGTTGGTTTCAGTCACAGGCAGGCAATGTTAAAGGCCCTGAAAATAATAAATAAATATTTCTGGATTTGTGTTTTTGTCCTTGCTTTTCTCACTGGTTTGAAATGGGCGGGGTTCAGTTCGAAAAAAAGTGATATCACATATTTCTGTGCACCAACGATTCAGAATGTGATGAGGATTGTGTGCAACGCACTGTCACATCAAATCACACCCACACAGTCCTTATGAGGAAGAGTAGTTGAGTGTTCTGGAGTGAAAGTTTAATTGTTGCTTATTTTGTCATGAATATTCAGTGTTATAGAGAAATGTTTAAGATTTGTTTCACGTTGTCTGGGGCTTTAAAAGTCAAAACATAAGCCTATCAACGAAGCATCCTCGTAATATTAATGCAATAAATGTTTTGTATGATCATTTTCCTTCGCAATAAAGAAATTTTAAAAAGGGCCACAGTTTTACACTCAGATGGCAATCATTTTTATGACATGCAAATCACTATAATTGAGACAAAAGCTCAGTAAAAACAATCCTTTTAATCATTCTAATGAAATCCAGTGAATGTGGTCTGTAAACAGAGCAGGAAGGAGGGAAATGAGTCCTGGTGAAGATTATGTGACCAGGTGAGCACAGTCTTGAAAGTGACAATTGATATGGATTGATGCAGACAAAACCCTCAAGCTAGTTTAATTTAAAGCCCCCAAAAACATGGCTTCAAATCTTCAGTATTTCTCTGCAATGTTGACTACGTATTACTAAATGTGCGACCATTAAAGTTGTGTTAGTTTTCAAACAACATCCTTAGGTATCAATTACTTACTGCGTGGGTGTGGTTTCAGTCAGATTTGAAAAACAGTGGTATGGGAACATGAGCAAACAATACCAAAACTGTAATTGCTAAAACCTGATTGGTGAATGGCTTCAAATCATGACAACGCCTTTTTCCAAATGAGTCTTACCCACTTTTAAATACGTGAGAAGAACGCAGTGATAATGGCAAAAAAATACAGGAAACCTCTCACATAAAATAATCCAAACTGAAGTTTGGCAGTAAATTATATGTTTATGTAGGACCCCATTACTCATAGTAAAACGATGACTGAATATATTGGTTTTTAGGGCCTTTACGATACAACTATCATGACAGAATTAAAAAATTAATAGCCCTTGTCAAAAATAACCAACATACGGCATTTTAGATGACCGTTGTTTAGAACAAACCCTATGATTGATAGAGGACTTCAACATAACTGGTTTTAAAACAAACACCTCCTACCAAGCAAGTTGGTTTGTGCATTCATCTCTAGCAGATTAGACTACTGTAATGCCATATTTTCAGGATTATCCAAACAATCAATAGGATGGCTCCAGCTCATTCAGAATGCAGCAGCCAGAGTGCTAACACGTACACGAAAATCTGAACATATTACTCCAGTATTGAAATCACTTCATTGGCTTCCAGTGCAATACAGAATTACATTCAAAGTACTCTTAGTAGTCTATAAAGCACTTAATGGTTTGGCTCCCCAGTACATCTCCGACTTGCTCACTGGCTATAACCCAATCAGGTCCCTCAGGTCATCAGGTGGAGGTCTTTTAACTGTACCCAGAATTAGATCAAGGGCTGGTGAGGGTGCCTTCAGTTACTGTGGTCCTGTTCTTTGGAACAAACTGGGGGTTGGTTAATTGTGTTGATGTTTTGTCTTTTACTCATGTCTGTATCTCTATGCTTTGTGTTATTCATCTTATATTTATGTTGTTCAAGCCACATGTTCTCATTATTCTGCCTGTGTTTTTATTTGCTCTTTTTCAATGAAAAGCACATTGAATTTACTTGTAATGAAATGTGCTATATAAATAAAATCACCATTGCCATTGCCTACCACTAGCAGCCTATTGTGAATAACACAAATAACCCTGGTGGCATGCTCAAAAAGGCAGCTCACAATGTTAATCAGTAACTACCAGCTATCAGCATACAGTGTGCGAACCCTGGAGCAGAAACAATCTTACTGAGCTCAAAGTCTCTGTACGGTGAGAGAACGCTCCATATAATCACTAGCTTATACGGGGTGACTGCCCGTCTTTATTTAGAGTAATGGCACCAGAGTAAACCGGCCTTCTTCCTTGAAGGTAATATAATCGGCTGATAAGAAAGACCATCATTACAGTCCAAGGAAAACTATAAAAAAAATAGACTGTTGGTAAATGCAGTCGTGCATGTACACCAGACACTCACAATTTCCTTGAGCTCAGTGTCTGCTGTGAGAATGTGTCCTGGTGTGTGTGTGTGTGTGTGTGTGTGTGTGTGTGTGTGTGTGTGTGTGTGTGTGTGTGTGTGTGTGTGT
>JBBPCS010000137.1:0-11921 GCA_037974645.1 Hollardia meadi
CACACACACACACACACACACACACACACACACACACACACACACACACACACACACACACACACACACATGCATATGAGCAAAATGTACTGCAGCCATGCAGCAGTGAGAGACACGAGAGCAGATTGATTGAAATGATGATGATGCTGATGATGAAGTTGCTACAGGATAGAAAAAAAACAAGTCTTGTAAAACAGAAAGGTGACATCACGGCGAATCAGCAGGTTAGAGCAGTATGTGATTGGTTAGATTACTAGAAACAGAAGGTGATTGGTTTAAAGGCCAGAGCAAAGCTCGGGCATCAGCCCTGTCACACACAGAGAGGCAGCCAGGTCATGCTGAATCAGATCTTTGTCACGTACGCTCTCTTTCTGTCCGTCTCTCTCTCTCTCTCTCTCTCTCACACACACACACACACACACACGCACACACACACACACACACTAGATTGAGGTCTATGAGTGTATGCGTGCGTAAACACATTCCTCTGCCATGGGAGTTGGTCCATGCACCCTTCCCCCAAGCCCAAACAGAGGAAAAGAAGCGGCATGAGCTCAAAAGAAACAGAGACAGTTCAGTGCAAATATCCTGACAGGCACAGGCAGGTAGAGCCCTACATAGAGACAGTTTGGCCAAATCAGATCAACAGAGAGTCCAAACTGTGATGATGAGAGGTGGATGGTCAGGCAGCTGAATGGAGACCAGTGCTGCAGTTGGCCAAACTAGAAGAAGTCTCTATATATGACTCTGGCATACATGACAGACGTACAGACAGACAGACAGAAAGACAGACGGTCAAGCAGTAGGTTCAGTGCTTATCTGTTTTTCCAAAGAGCCTGTCAGACAGTAGAAAAACACCTCATGCAGACTGAGAAGGTTTCAGAATGTCACTTTCTCATTTAGTCAGCGCTTGGTTTGTTTTCATTTTGTCTCCATGGAAAGGGTAAACTTTCGAGTATATAACGCCCACAGTCTGACCAGAGAGGCCCAGAGGTCAGGGCACTGCTGTGTTACTTATCTCTCTCACCTACTTCCTTTCTCTCTCCCTGTCGGCTCTTTCAGCAGCGCTTGATGGAAAAATGACGATGGTTAAAAGTATAGGGAGGAAATAGGCGCCGGAAGGTAGAGGAGGCTGCTGTGTGCAAAACAACTGCTGATGAGAAGAAACCGCAACATAAATACAGGGAGAAGCTGTGAGGTGCATGACTGGTTAATGGCTCCCATTTCCCACCGCGTGGCCCAACTCTGAGCAGCACCCACCCTTTGATATGTGATGACTGAGCTCTAATCCATAGATACATCAGCAACACCTTTCTCAATTCAATGCATATTTTCTTCATGTCACCTACACATGTACTATTTCAGAAAAAGACGGAGGCCGAAATCTTATATAAAGAACTTTAGCCAACAATTAAGGAGCTGATTTGGGATTCGGCCTTAATATTCTATTCCCCTTTATCTTTCCTGACCAAAGTAAACTTAATATTCATCTCTTATTCTAAATTCACTGTAATTGATTTAGATGGAACGAGGCCAATCTGAAATGAAAACAAACTGGATCTGTTGTAAAGATCCAGAGGGATCATTAAGGCCCAGTACAGCTCAGGTGGATGAAAGCACGAGACACCTACTTTTATCTTTTTGATATCTCTGTTTAATATTTTAGTTCTTTCAGATGTCTCAGGACTCTTTTTTACCCAATGATAGATTTGGCTGTAAAAATCAGGGAGGCGATGGTGTCGACGTCAGAACTTGCGCACATTGTACTGCAATGGGGCACAGTACCAAGTCTGAGGGCTGGGTCTGCTTTGCATAGAACTCTGGGTAATGGATGTGTAAATGTAAAGTCATGACCCTGAAGCTAACTGTGGACATGCAGATGTGCAGGGGGAGAGGTCAGTCTTTCTTGATAACATATAGGCAATCATTAGCAGTGTGTGTGTTTGTTGCTTGGGGATTCCCATATCAGAGCATGTCATCACCTTGGGAAACTATTTAAAGGATAAGACTGGTGATATTCTGTATTTGTGGTCCTGTTAACAAATCCCATGGCTCAAAGATGAGCTTTACGCAAGCTAGCAGCTCTATGCATGTCAATGTCAATCCACAATCAAAATATCTCAACTAATATTGACGTTGGTGATCCCCTGGCTTTTCCTCTACCACTACCAATGTCTATGATGGATTGTGTACTATTGAATGCATTGTCATGACTTTTGGTGCAGACATTTATGTTCCACTCAGGATGAATCTGACTTTGGTGACCGTTAACTTTTCATCTACCACCATTATCAGGCCGAAATGAAATTTTCTGCAATAACATTCCCATCAATCAAGGTACATCACCTTGTATTTAGTGCTAATTAGCAAAGGCTAGCATGCTAACACTCTAAACAAAGATGGTGAATACGGTTAACTTTATAGCTGCTAAACATCAGCACGCTAGCCATTGTGAGCATGTTGACGTTAGCATTTAGCTCAAAGCACTGCTGTGTCTAAGTCTTACAGAGGAGCTAGCATAGCTGTAGTCTTGCTAATAGCTTTTGGACAACAATGGAATTCTGTGCCAGAATTCTATACACAAAAACAATAGGTTTTAGCAGGATACATTCATTGCTGGTTTGGGTCTTTTCATGGGATTTGTTGACAGTAAGGAAATAATAGAATATCACCAGACATATCCTTTACAGTAAGTAAAACATACTTTTCTGTGGCTGGAAGTTTATTTGACACCTTTTGAATTCCGCTTTTTGGCATAAACTCCCGACCTGAAAGCCAAATGGGAACACATTTTATTTGACCACAAGCTGCCTCCGTACAACATTAAACTCAAAGTTAATGCTTGCTCCTTCACACTTCCTCCTTATCCCATTTGATTGTCCAAATTAATTTGGTTTCTCATCAGGAACTGAACTACAAGAGGATGACTTCAGCATGAAACTATGTGTCATACTGCTGTTTAAAAATGGATTTTGACACAACAAGCTCTTTGAACTATGGGAACAGAATTGAAAAAGCAAGCAATGAGCTAGCAGTGATGGCACCTGAACCCTAGTTCCATAGTTTGACTGTACATTCCTCCTTCCACACCTTTGTCATATTAGCTGTTTTTTCTACCAGGCAGCCAATGTTGCAGCAATGTCCAGCTTCAAACATTGACATAAAGCATTTTATTGCATATTATATTGATATTGTAAAGTGATGGAGAGAAGAATATGTTTCCAAAGTACTTGAAAAAAAGGCCAGGAAACTGCTCATAACAATGAGTTGTCAGCAGCGCCGACTTGGGCCTCTCTGTATCTACACCTACAGGTGATGGAGCGACGTGGGGAGGAAGGCAGTGTGGAATGGAAGGAAGGAGGGAAAGGGAGCAAGGAAGGTCAGGAGAAGCAACTGAGAAGACAGATGAAGGATCAAATGAAGAGACAGCACAGCCATACGCATACACGCACACATACAGGCACACACACTCACACACAAGTGTACAAGCACATACAGCATACAGCACTCACACACTGAAACAGAAGTCAAACTACGGCTCTCAGATATATCAGCAAGTGCACACACATAAACACACTCGCAAACAGACACACGTGGAACTGACAGAAAGAATTCAAGAGAAAACATGAGGGATGGACGCTACTCTAGTAAGGAGATGGTAGGATGACAAAAAGGGATGAAGTCAAGGACAAAGTAAGATACAAAAAAAGGGAGAAAAATGAAGAGAAACCTACTAAAGAAATCTTATCAGTATGCTACAAAAGAGCCTGTATTTAGATCTGGTCAAATCTAAATACCTCTACAAAAGAACAACTCTACTTATGAAGAACAATAAGAACACTTTTCACAGAATATTTCGGCAAACAGGGAACCTGTAATATCTCATATAGAAGAAAAAGGAGACAACTGTGATGGAGAGAGAGGGGGGGGGGGGGGACAGACTGGACAGAGAGAAAAATCTGGAATTTTTGGAGACATCAGGGGGGCCAAACTTGTGACGTCAGAGCTGGAAATACTGTTACAAAAATAACCAGTTGATAACAATTGCAGCATTGGACAAAAGTGAGAGGAGCACAAGAAGGAGAAAGAAAGCAAGAGCGATAGAGTAAGAGGGAACCTTTTTTTACTGTAGTCTTGGAAACAGCAGTGAGTTATCGGGCTTTTATACTCGAAGGTTTACAGTTTAGTGAATTGCAGAAGCCATGAAAGCCATTTGGTAACGAGTGTGAATTCTATGGTAGTGAAATCTAATCTTAGCATTTTCTATAATAGGAGAACTGTTACACTATATTTTCCTGGTTGATAGAGAAAAGAAATGACACCACTCCTTAACATGAGAGATGTTTACAGCGGGGGTCAACCACAGTAACCACGCTTGACCTCATTCACAGACAGGAAGTAACACATGGTGCAGGAGGAGCTGCCTTTTGCTCTCTGAACTTTAGGATGCCTGCTTGCCTCTTCGGAGTAAACCCAACTTGTTTTTATTACTTCCATTTCTTCTTTTAAACATGAGTCACTTTCTGTCCTTATAAACAATGCTGCTCCATTTCTGTCAGGACACCTCAGACAGAGAGAGAACAGTGAGCCACCTCCTGCACCGACCAACACTCAACAACAAATCAGACTCTGGACTGAGACCGGGACTGGATTTGGACCAGACCAGATCAGACCAGAAGTACACAGCCGGTCAGGACTGGGTGCTGTTCGAAAAGGGAGAATAAAAAAGAGAAAAGAATAGAGGAGACATTGCACACACACGAGCAGCGAGCGAGCCAGAGGGGACACAACCATAGAGAGTAAAAATACTGCAGTCCACGTGCCGTGCAGCAGTGTGTGTTTGTGTATACGAATGAGTGTGTGTGTGTGTGTGTGTGTGTGTGTGAGAGAGAGAGAAAGTGACTGCAAGTGTGTATATAGGTATACGTGTGTGTGTTTGTGTGTACATGCGTTCGGCAGACTCACTCCCGGGGGCTGGGCTGGTATTGGCTGTTGCGGTGGAGAGAGCTACGTGAGAGGGGGTAGAGATAGTGTTTACGTCGTGGAGCTGACTGAGCACGGAGGAGCGCCGCCTCACCGCTCCCTGAAACGAACCGCTTCGCTTGAACGTGCTCACTACCTCCATCTGCAGGACAGAGACAAAACAGCAGCACTCAGTGAGGGCAGGAAAGGCCGGTCTGAGTGTGCACGTGTGCATGTCTGTGTGTGTGTGTGTGTGTTGTGGTCCCTTTAACTGTAATTCCAGAAACAGCATCTTAATTTCCTTTGATGGCAAATCTGCATCACTGATGCACAAAGAGAATTTTAAATGAAAACTGTATGTGTATATGGGGTTGTATGTGTGTGTGTGTGTGTGTGTGTGCTTGCATGTGCAGTTATTGTCTGCACACTCAGACCAAACCCTCTTAATGAAAAACTGACCACTTTAGGCAAAGACAGGCACTTAAGCAGAGAGTCTGGACTGGCTCTCTAACGCTGTATAGGAGGCTGTTAGCGGATTGTTGTTCATGTCCGTGTTGGTTTGCTGTCTTAATGTCCACTCACACACAAAGTGCGAGAACCAATCAATTAGAGTAATCAAGCAAGTCAACAGCCTGTCTACTTAGCATCAGCCTCTACACAATGTGTAAACAACATACACACAAGTGCCGCTGCAGCGACATAACACACAATCGCAGCATTTATCCTCTTTCATGTTTATGAGCGTATAAAATTCCAATTCCATCATTAGAGAAAGCATTAGAGATCAGAGAAGTTAGCTGTGTTGGAGAGGGAGAAGAAAAAAAAACTGGAATCATTATATTTGGCACAAAGTCAGAAGAACAGACAGGATGAGAGAAAGACTGACTTTTGAAGAGTAAGAACAAATCAGATACAGCGTTTAAACGTAACTCAATTCATAATGTCATTGAAGTCAAGAATGTAGAAGATTCCGTTCTTTCTTTCCAAAAGTCTCTTTTGTTAGTGTGTAAAGGTCATGATACTGGCAGTTTATTTAGGTAATGTTAAGGACCAGTCTCTCCCCAAAATAATTTGGCTTTTATGACAAAGCACTTGGTTTAAAAAGTGCAATCATAAGGCATTCATGTTCAGATTCTTGTTTATCACAATAAATAATAGTCTTGGGTTGTAATGTATCCTGTTGTCATCATATATTTGGCACATTCCTCATCTACCTACCTTAAATAAACTGCTCAGGTGTCATGACCACATGAAGCTTCTGGTTTAGGCGTTGTGGTGCCTGTATATGTGTGTGTGTGTGTGTGTGTATGTCTGTGTTCCTGTGAAAGAGGTTTGGTTATGGTTTGTTTTGTTGGTGGTCCGCTCAAACAGCACCTGGGTCTGGATGCGGTTGAGGCCTCTGAACCAGAGGATCTGGCCGCGGCGCAGCTCTCTCTCAGCACAGTCAATCTCCTCCTCATCCTCTGCCAGCTCCTCCCCTTCCTCCTCCCCAGGCTCCAAGCCCAGCCCCGCCTCCTTCAGGCAAGGCAGACGCTCTGTCGGCACCGTGGCGATCACCTGGAACCCAGGTGTGTTACATTGTAATTTACTTATACTGTGCAGCTGTGACATTTTCCAACTATCTGACATCTACCATGGATTAGATAATACTAGATTAATTTCAGCACAGAACAGAAAAGTTCAGCGGTGTTATCTAAGTCAGTTTGAAAATGTTTCCTTAGCCTCACCTCAGAGAAAACTCTAGGTAAACCACGCCTGACAGCCTACACACTCTCAGTGTGGTTTGACTCAGCAGGCTGAAGAGCTGCTTACCTGCCCCCAGAGCAGCTCTCCAACTCCCACAAACAGACACCAGAGCCACTGCTCCACATTGAGAGGGGCACAGCTGAAGGGCTTCCCTCCCCACTGCACAATCACGATCTGCAACAGAAACACAGAGGGATCAGTATTGTCACACATATAAACACAGCGTTGAGGGAGAAACCGGCACTGCGCCAACCACAGACTGTACTGTAAAACAAACAATAACACCAGGATGCATCAAGAGTCAACATGTCTATCTTCTAGTTTGTCACAAGTAGGATATACAATAGAAAAATACACATCTTTCCTCTTACCTGTAGGGTTATTTATCCATCTAGATAGTTTTGACTAGATAGTTTTGATGTGAGTTGCTCAGTTTTGGAGATATCGGCTGTAGAGATGTCTGACTCCTCTACAATATAATGGAATTAGATGTTCGCTTGTGGTTTTCAAAGAACCAAAGAGTACATTGTCAAGTACAAGCATCTGTCCCTCCTATAGGTCTACTTGGTTCAGTGGATGTAGCGACAGCATTTTATATAGCAACATGATCATTTACACCAGGAACAAGGCTTATCAGAGTGACACTATCATCTTGACACCAGTCATAGATCTCACTGGGAGTAGGATCCCGTGTATCACATGCAGTAATCATGACTGTCTGCAGGGAGGAGGGATCAGTAGGGACACAGTAAAGTCAAGTCAAATTTTATTTATATAGCACCAATTCACAAGAAAAGTTATCTCATGACACTTAGACGTAGAGTAGGTCTAGACCACACTCTTCTATTATTAATTAATGTAATTATTATTAAATTACAGTGACCCTACATCCCCACATGAGGAAGCACTTGGCGACAGTGGTGAGGAAAAACTGCCTTTTAGAAGGCAGAAACCTCGGAGCAGACCTTGGGTCTAAGTGGGCGGCCATCTGCCTTGACTGGGTGGCATGGTTTTTAAACAATTATAACAAACCTGTCAGACCTTTTTAGGGGCATGCATTTACATGATTTTTTTCAGTCATTCTGCTGAAACTAAACAACATAAAATTTTCTTGCCCCTAGAAGTCACCACCTGAAAAACTCTGCTGCGGTTTTTGAGCCGAACATACTTCAAGTAAGTGCTAGAGATGCTCAGTCAGGTTAAGACAACTAATCTCCAACAAGATAACACAATGTTTCTGGTTCTATTCCAGTCAGGGACTGGATTGTGTGTTGTGTGTTCAACCTTACCTGCACGGCAAAGGTCCCCAGAACGATGGAGCAGAATATGGGGTTGGCAAATATTCCGTCAAAGACGTTTCTCTCTCCGTGGATCTTGCGAGCATTGATCTCGTTGAAAAGTTGCATGAGGACAAAGGTGTTAAAAATGATGGTGTAGTGCTCAGAGGGAGGGGAGTGAAGCGGAGCATTGCGACCGCTGTCGATGTTAAACATGCGCTCGCCTAGAGGGCAAAGAAAGGAGTAGGTAAGGTGTAAAGAAGGTATGTTTGATATGATGCAGGGCAAACAAATGTAACATTGGAGCTAAGGCTGGGTATTGTTTAAATAATTATGATAGCAGTACCAATACAAGTACCCTTAAAGTGGTATCAATACCAATAGAGTACTTCATTTGATTACATTTTTCTACTTAAAAATGGGAAACTACAGTAGGGTTGTTAAATAGGTTAGCGGAGTTAGCGAGGAATCCATAACAGATTGTGAAACATAGCACACAAATCTGCCTACTAGAGACTGGCCAAAGCCATTTTCTATCCAGTAAAATCAAAGCTTCAACACATACAAGATGAGTAATATAGCCTAGTAACTCTTGTTTTACTTGAAGTAATCTACAGTTGCAGCATGTCGAGAAGACAACACTGGTGTCGAAGAGGCCACTGGTGAATACTGTACAGTCCACCCTGAAATTTTCTCCATACTATATACGACAAGGTGCTATATCATGTTACTGTTATTCCCAGTGTTTCCTTAAACAATCCTTTCCTATCTTATTCATTTATTTTCATCGGATGCCACAGGCGTGCAGTGTTGCCATGTTGTCAAAGGTTTTGGTGCTATCTTGGCATGCCTAACTGCCGACTCCGTCAAATACACTGTGCTCTACTTCACCACACCACAGACTGTATGAGTTGTGGAACAACACTTGTGGTGATTGGCTGCATTTTTTTCTAGATATGGGTACAAAAAGGATTGAATGCAGGAATCGTTTGACTGGAGAAGTTTCAATACGACTTGGTACTCGGTTATTTTGGTACTTTAAAGGTATTGAGTACTGATAGCCAGAACTAGTAGCTGCTAAGGTGTCTGTTTATTTGTGTGTCTCCACTTTTGTTTTCTTGTTTTTTGGTTAAAAGTGCGCTGAAACAAATCCCGACCATCCTAAATCCCAAATAAAACTGTGAATCAAAGCCAAGTATTTCAGACTGTTTCAATAGTAAATGAAATGTCATGCTCTAATGTCTCTGCATGTGTGTGTGCACCTATGAACAGTAGGGTGAAGATGATGACCAGCTGGTACACTCCATGGCCCAGGATGTTCTTCATCATGGTTAGTGAGATGAGCGGGTTGTTCCTGCCATAGGGTTTTCGTAGCAACAGGGCCTCAGTGGGGGGCTCGGTGGCCAGGGCCAGAGAAGCAAACGTGTCCATGATCAGATTGACCCACAGCATCTGTACCGCCTTCAGAGGAGAGTCCTGCAGAAGAGAGATTTGTAAGCCGAGGCCTGTGTCACGAACCATGTTCAGAGGAGTCGAGCTTCACTAACCAAACACTGGTGATTGTGGACAGGCTGTCTGCCTTGCTTTTAACCAGGCCCAGATTCCCAAAATTAACAGTTGTTTTTGTATGAAACCATTCATTTGAGTTTCAGCCAATATGTTAATTTATCAGTAAGGTCATATAATTAACAGAACACAAGTTTGTTCAATTTGTGTTCTTTGTTATTGTGTATTCTCTGGCAAGTTTGTATCAATCTGCCTCACTGAAATTATATGACATGAACGCAGCACGATCGTCTTCATTTTGAATCATCACTGACAGGCGTAGAGTGGGACAACAGTCATTTTGTATCTCTAAAATGTGACACATTGCATCGTAGCACTGTCAGCAGGAGTTATTGTACATGCCATAGACACTACTGTTTTTATTCTGCAGTAGAGATTTTTGAGGGCCCTAGTGGATAGATTTCACACATTTGAACACTCACATCAAATATGGTGCACTAAATAAATAGGAAGTGACTTCAGACAAAGGTTTTAGCTGTTGGTCTGTTTTCTTTTGTGTTTAATTTTAAATTTCAAATGTTGTTTTTGTTGAACTTCCTTGATATTTTTAAATGTTTATTACCTTTTCTTTCACCTCTTTTTTTCTGTTTACAGCTCTATCTGCCAATCTGCTTGTGTGCAGAGGGCAATGGTGGAAGATGTCTTCATATCCTTTATAAATACATCTTCTGAATGCAGTATTCACCGATCAGCCACAACATAAAAACCTTTGACAGTTGAACTGAATAACATTGATCATCTCGCTATAGTGCAATATTCTGCTGGGAAACCCTGGATCCTGGCATTCATGTGGATGCCACTTGACACAAACTATCCGCCCAAACACCCTCAAGCACACCCCCCCATGGCTCCAGCACGCCCCGATGACATTGGTACCCCAGCAGGACAATGTGTGCTGCCACACCACAAAAACTGCTCAGGAACAGTCCAAAGAACGTGACAAAGAGCTTAACACGTCCACCTGGCCTCAAAATACCCCAGATCCAAATCTGATTGAGCTACATGGGACGTGCCTGAAATATGATGATCCATGGAGTGCTGTTGGCATGAAGGGGTTTACTTTGTCTGAAACAATGTTTGGGAGGGTTTTATGGGTCAAAGAACATCCACATGAATACCAGGACCAGGGTTTTCCACTAGAACATTGATCCACTAGCCACGATCAATGTCATTCACTTCATCTGTCAGTGGTTTAAAGCTGTGGCTGATCGGTGTAAGTCTTGCATTCAGAATCTTACAGAAGTATTATCAGCCTAAAGTACTGACTAGTATATTATTATATATGATACTCTAATATTGATACATTAATGAATACACAGCATTTTACTGTTGTAGATGCTTTAGGTGGAGCTAATTCTAACTATTTAATATACTGTTGGGGTGTATAATGTGGGGTTGTGATATAATTGATGGAATTCTGCAGGAAGTTTGTATTTTTGTCTTTTATAGACGTTTCGCTAATCATTGCGTTTCGTGAAATATTATAGACTATTACTTCTCTGGGCATTGAACAGTTATTTAAATTAACCCTCTGAGAGGTTTAAAGGGGAAACCAGCCTTTGGTAGGACTGCTCACAACTCATAGCGATGCATTGTAATTCATAAGTACATCATATGTTTCTTTCTGTAGAATCTTAATCTGAAAAGTAACCAGTAACTATAGCTTTCAGATAAATGTAGTACAGTAAAAAGTACAAACCTTCCTCTAAAATGTAGTGGAATACAAGCAGAAAAGAGCATAAAATGGAAAGTTGAGTACAAGTACCCTAGAACAATTACTTAAGAACAGAACTTGAGTGAATGTACTTTCCAGCACTGACAGACAGGCCATGAAGAGTGACCATTCGACTGGTCTAATCCACACTGCAACAACTACAGAAATGTCAGTGCAATTAATACACAACAGTTAATAGTCTGTTTTACTGATACCTGCTGATGTATGTTTTAGATGCCTTCTTTTATAGTTTATAGTGGGATATTATTTACGTTATAATAAATTATGGAAAGAAAAGTCATTACAGGGTTTTAAAATATATCACTGTGGGTCCTTTTGTTCTTGAATGTGACATTTGTCATTTTAATGTAACTGCAGTATTTTCCCCCACTGGCATTCTGAGTTTTTTTCCTTAGTTGGTTAAAGAGAATGAAGTTCTCTAATGTGATCTGATCAAGAGACTGAGCAGACACTGCTCCTGACAGGTTTCTTCTGCTGTTACCAAAGATCTTGCTCTAAGCTCGGTAACAACCAAAATAATAATACAACAACTTTTAAAAAATAATTTATGAACCCTACCTTACGTAATATTGCAAAAATCAGGCACATCCTGTCTCAAAAAGATGCAGAAAAATTGGTTCATGCATTTGTTTCTT
>JBBPCS010000137.1:57374-80947 GCA_037974645.1 Hollardia meadi
TGTTAAGTGTCATGAGATAACTTTGTTGTGAATTGGCGCTATACAAATAAAATTTGATTTGATTTGATTTGATTTAAGGTTGCAACAAACTTTGTCGCCAAGTAACCCTTGTTTCCAGCGTTTTCTTGGTTGCCTGTAATTTATTTTCCTTAAATAGTAATGATGTAATAAAATTATTATCTAAATGATTACATTAATTGATAATAATAATAATAATAAACACCAGCCCAGAGGCCAGTCTGAGGGCAGAAGGACAGGTGCTCAAGCCCCTTTTGGGGTCTCTCAGTGCACATGCCTGACCATGAACACACACTGTAGTTTATTTTGACTCAACCCCACATACACCGTCCTGCTGTCACTAGAACACCAAGTGTGGATCAATCTGCAGCTGAAAATAGTCCCCAACAAATGCACTAGCACCTCCCGTTTGAGGAGTTTTACAAAAACACTGAGCCTTTTTAGCAATGCTAAAGGTGTGGCCATAGATATAAATCTCTATATCTACTCTACGGATGACAATGTGTGTCTGTCGGTTGGTCCACCACTTGGCCCAGACTGGAATATCTAAACTATTAGATGGAGTGCCACAGAATTTTGTACATTCATGGTTCATTCAGGGAAATAATTCTAATCACCAGTGGTTATACACAGAACTGCAGAGGCTCTTCTTAGCAACTAAAAAACAAACGTATTCTACTTCTATGCAAAAAATAATGAGTGATCCGGTATTCAGTCATTTTACTCCTCTACAACATTATGCTGAAATATTTATCAAAAATTCAATGCAGTGCAAACAACACATGCAGTATGGAACACATGACATTCAATTTAAGATGACAGAAAGAAAAGGGAGAAGAGTGTTGGGCTAAGTGGGTTACATACCTGGCTAACAAAGAGTGACAACTTAAACTATGATAACTGTAATTGTGAAACAGGAAGTAAATCTTTCAATGGAAAATATGTGTCCTCATGTGTACTGTGTAATAAAAACTCAGCCCAACCCTAACATTCCAAAGGCAAACCGCATCACCAGATGTCCTTGTTTTCATTCAGTGACATTATTTTCTGATGTTCTGAACCAACCTGTTGAGGAGGTGATGGGTAATCGGCTTGTTAATAGCCACTCCTCCCTCCTCCTTCAGGATCTCCTCCAGCGCTCGGAGGCAGTTCACCATCACCACGGGGTCTGGGTCCCTCAGCAGGCTGTACAGCTCGTTCACCACTGTGGCATCTGGAAGAATCATTACCAAGAGCTGTGGTGACCTCATGTGCATGTATGAGGTCACCACAGCTTGAAAGAGAGTATGAGCAAGAGAAAACGAGATTTATCTACACGCACATTCACTTTTTGTAGAGGGGGGGGGTAGATATGATTTTATTCTTCTCAGAATCTGGACTTAGGTAAGAAAACACAAATCAGTTGTGTACTATCCCTAGAAGAACATTCTTTAGCACCATTGTTTAATAATAGTAAATTTACTTGTTACTTGTTAATATTACTAATATTCGATATCGGCCCTGAAAAAAACATATTGTTCAACCCCTAATAAAATCATGTTACTTAAACATATACATGTCCTAAAAACATGACACTGTGCAGTAAAGCAAAGACAGATATAATGTTGTTAATGTGCCATTAGCTTAGCTGTGGTTTAAGGTTTAAGACAGGTTTAAAACTTTCAAGTCTAGAAAAATCACATGGTCTCTTTAGACAGCATTACTGTGTCTTCTGCAGCTTTAAACTGCACCTGTAGTCTAGTCTAAACCAGCTGCTGAGTCCTGTAGAAAAGATCTAAATGCCACTAGAGGTCATCTGAGGTGTCAGGTTGTAGTACAGATTTCTTGAGCTTAGATCATTTCATTAACTTACCAAATTCAAATCTTCCTTATTGAAACTATCCATCACTTTATTAAAGGGCTCTGACCAGATCACCGGACCAGGAGTTCTCAATCTCATCTAGCATTTAGCATTACTTGTAGTTTATTGACTACAGTAAGGATTTTGGCTTCAGGAGACTTGGATCACCCCGGACGAGCTGTTTTTTTAAAAACGTTTTTAAACAAGTCCCCAGCTTCTTCAGTTTTTAAGGAGAATGCTGCAACGCTGTTTTGCTGTGAAGCTCCAGAAATGTTTTGTGGATGAAGAAACTTCACCCAACTTTCCATCGGCATGAAAAAAAATTCTTTTTTGGGTGAACTGTTCCTTTAAGGTACAAAAACAATCCCTCATGTTGATCTCCTCATAAGCTCTCACTCATTCTGGTTTGAACATGCGTCTCACATTGATGTCGCTCTAAAAGCTCTGTGCAAAAAAATGTTTACATGCGAGTGTTGAACCTGATTAAAAGCCAAAAGTTTAAATGTGTCATAGCTAAGTTTCTCTCAGTACTACAAATACTGCAGGAGTGAGGACACTTCAAGACTGTCTCCCTTTCCCTTGCAGTTTACAAGGAGGTGAAGTTGTATCAGACCCCCCAAAAAATGTCACTGAAACACCAGGACAGACAGACATAATAGCAATGGGACAGAAAAACCAAAACGAGAACGCCGTCCATCCACCCTACCAATCTCAGTGTTGGGTTGGAGATTGTGTAGTTTGGCCCAGCCGAGTACTGCCACTCGTCGCACACAAGCTGCTCTGTCCTTCAGTCCTGCTGTCAGAGGCTGCTCCACATACTCCACCAGACTGGGTAACCTGAGACACAAAAATCTAATTATTCCAGCAGTCACAGGCTGATGTGACGGCTTGTACTGAGGCCGACGTGTGTAGAGCCCCACCTGAGGTTGGTCATGTTCCTCAGGGCCAGGCTGCGGACCATGGGGTTTGGATCCTGACAGTCTTTCCTCAGCGTGTTGATGACGAGCAGAGACAGCCCCGGGTTTAAAGTGGCATAAGAACAAAGGAAGACATAGACCAGTTTCTTCTGGACGATGTCTACTGTGGCACACGCTTTAACCATCTCACTGAACAGGCCTGACATATCCACACCCTGTGACATTGCCCTGACAAAAAAAAGGTGGGTAGAAGAAAGAGTGAGGGGGGTGGTGGTGGAATGTGAGCATGGAAAGAGAAGTAAGAAAGAGAAAGGGTGGGAGAGTAAAGAAACCAGACTCCACTGTTCACCTTAAAGTGGAGCTTTCAGGACCTAAACATGAAATATGGTCTGGAAGTCAAGATCTCTTTAGATACTTGCATTTAAAGGTCCAGTGTGTAGGATGTAAGGAGGTAGAGCCGTCGTCCACTAATCAGAAGGTCGGTGGTTCGATCCCCGGTCCCCGCAGTTTATATGTCAAAGTGTCCTTGGGCAAGACACTGAACCCCAAATTGCTCCTGATGGCTCTTCCATCGGTGTGTGAGTGTTTGTGTGAATTTCCTTATCAGTTATCACTCTTGATGAACAGGTGGCACCTTGCATGGTAACCTCTGCCACCAGTGTATGTGCGTGAATGGGTGAATGTTGAGTTGTAAGGCACTTTGAGTGGTATATGAATGCAGTCCATCTATTGGCAGAAATGGAATACGATATTCATAATTACATTTTGTCCACCATGTTGTACCTCCATGTTTCTACAGTAGCCCAGAATGGACAAACCAAACACTAGCTCTGGCTGTAGGGGAGGGGTGAGGCAAGGGGTAATCAATTGGTTGCAATATACAACCTCACCACTAGATGCCACTAAATCCTACACACTGGCCTTTTAAGGGACTATTTTATGAAAGAGGAGAGGACTGAATATGAATAGGTTATGTCATAGCATTAGGGGAAAGCAAAGAAAGATGAACACTATACATTAACAACACTGTTGGCGTCAAAATGTTGATTAATTAATTTTGTCCTTATCTAAAATGCGAGGTTACTATTTGTATACACATGCAATTTTGACAATGAAATCGGGGTGGAGCATTTATTTAGGAAGTGCATATACAGTAGCTATGCTCCAGCAGGTGATGAGAATCAGGTGTTTGGAATGGGAAGCAAAGTGTTTTGAAGGTTTCAGTGTAGCAGTGCGTCAGCGTCTTTAGCATGCTTGAGTCTGAATTTGCGGAATGGAAATTTCTTTTTGATAGAATATGGATACTGCTTGTATCTACTTATGTTAAGGTGAGCATGTGTATGCTGAACTGTAAATAAGTGGATAAATGAATCCAAAGATATACAAGCACAATGGACGTTGTTTTTTAGCCCAAAACAAGCATCTGGGACAAATTCACCTGTGAATTAATGTTACTCCTTAGTGAATTGTTTTAAAAGTCACTACAAAGACTGACAGAGATTTATATTGGATCAAAATTGTGATATTTATAGCTAAATGAGTGGGCTGATTGGGCAACACAATACTTGTACAGGAAAAGAGTTTTTCAGTGACGTGAAATGGGTTATGTTGTATCGGCATGACAGTGCATCTCTGCTCATTGTTAATGCTGATGACACCCAGTTGTACCTCCCTGAGGCTGCTCGCCTGCACACATCCAACTCTTCAGCAGAGTGGCCAACTTAACAGTCCTGTTGTTGTGTGGAAAAATGCTCTTGTCATGTGCAGCATGAAATGAGATTGCAGTCAAACAACATTCAGATGAGGCTGTGTGAGCACGGCTTGATGGGAACTTGGAGGGGACAGGGTACATGCACAATTCACATGCACTCAGTGGCTACTTTTTTTAGGTACACCTGTACAATCTATTGTAATTTAATACAACCTTACTGCCATAAATTCTACTTTAAGAAGTGTCCAATATTCAGTTTTTGTTGATGTTGCCAGAGGGCTTGGATTGCATCAGACTGCACAGGTGAACCTAATAAGCTGGCCACTGAGTGTAAGGATGATACTGATGGAAGATCGGGGGAGAGAGGGTCAGCAGGGGCCCAACAGCAAATTTTTGCCCAAAGGACCCGATAGATGAATCCGCCCATGCAGCAGCGGAAGGCGACCTGTCTGTCAGAGAGAGAGAGAGAGTGTGTGTGTGTGTGTGTGTGTGTGTGTGTGTGTGTGTGTGTGTGTGTGTGTGTGTGTACCCGACCTGATGACCTTGAGGATGGTGTTCCTGTAGCGCAGCGGGTCAGACTGGACGTTGGGGTTGGACAGAGCTCTCCTCAGCTCCCTCACCATGTCCTCACTGCCCAGATACGGCATGATGGCGCCAGACAGTCGGTACACTGACACAACAGAATTAAAAAAAACATAATGCTGCTTTTCACAGTAAAGTGCGTACACGTGCCGTTAAACATTAGCTTGCTCACGCAAAGCGACTATAGTCCCTATAGTTTGACAACAAACGTTCAACCACTTTAGTGCAAAATGATTACGGAACAGAAGAGAAACTTTTATTCACTGACACACTTACGTCTAAAATATCACCTTTTACTTTTTTTAAAAAACAAAAAACATTACCGTTTACACTTTCAAATGGGGAAGCTTCATTCGCAACGCAATTTAGGTGACTGGATTGTTTACACCGTGGTCATTTCCGCATTTCTTCTTCTACTTTTAGCCTCTCTAGCTAACCATATGCTGCTCTCTCCTGGTTGGGGTAGGTATTACACTACCTCAATTATTGCCATTTAGCAACCCAGCCAGCAGTCACTCAACTTTCTGCTCAAGTTGTAAACTTTGGGCTCACTTTGCATACAGCCACCACAACAGTAGAGAGAGAGACTCTGTTTATTCTACAGAACCATAGAAACGAGACAGTGATTTCAAGCTGTTGGAGAGATGTGAGCACATTTGTAAAGATTAGGATTTTACTGTCCATACGATGCTAAGCTACTTGCACTTTCAATATTTTTATTTTGTGTTATTATACTTCATTATATTTCAGTGGGAAACATTGTACTTTATTACTCATTGGCGGACTCAGCTTCTCTGAGGGGCAGGGGCAAAAATAAAATAAAAAGGGCACCAACTGTATGTGGTGGATCACCGACGTGCATGTTTGATGCATTTATGGTGAAATCATTACAAACCCTACTTAAGATTAAAATTGTTTTATAATGACACTCAGATGTAATAACCACCACTGTAATAAAAACACACAGGAAACTATTGTAATCAGTGTGGGTTTTACTCAAATGACAGGGAAGTACTGTCAAACTGTCAGAACTGTCAAATAATCACAGCATGCAAATATACAAAAATAGAAAAGGCCTAATCTTTATTGTTATTGTATAAACAGCGATCATTCAACAATTCATAAAAAGAGGGCTATGACAGGATCCGGGCCAAAACCATGTCCCACCAGGACACCAAACAGCCCCCACGAAATCATGAAACCACTCTTCAGTTTAACACAGGGCTAGACTTCTATTAAGGCACACCACTCAAACACGGCACGCTACCACCCTCTATTGGAGAATTGGAGGCACTGCAATTCTCCTGTCAACCCCAAGGTGCAAACACTGCAATCCACACACTGCTACTGAAGGTGACAACTATTTGACTATCCTGCCTGGGGTTGTGATAGGCCTGTACTCTGCACCTGCACTCTCTCCCACATAGCAAACACTAAAACAAAGTTACAGACATGTAGCAACTATATGATTAAAATTGGAAAGCACTTAACTTGCGCAGTCTAGGGAAAAGTAACTTACAATGCTGAGTGGCAGATCCTTCGTTTTAGTCATTTTCTGGCATACTACCAAATTTGTTGAAGAATTCATTATGTCAAATGAAGTACTAAAGATCTTAAATATGCCTGATATGGCCTTTATCATTTGAGTTGATTAAGATGATTAAGGTGTGCACACTCCCAAACCAATTTGCTCTTGTCTTTTTACCTAGTTGATAATCAGATCTTATGATCCCAACCTTGACCACCTACAATATGTAAATGCTGCATAATTAGAACTTTAAAGATCTGAGTACATACTTCTTCCACTACTGGGGCTCAGGTTAATGGGATCACTACAAGGCTAAGACTATGAGGTGAAGTGAAAAATGTACTGATCTGAAGTAACCTGTTCCACTGTGATAAAGCTTGAGGACTATCAACAGGTCAGTGTACAGTAATTAGCATCGTCCTGTCTCCTGTTCAGCTCAGGTGATTTATATGGAGCCAAATCTGGGCGAAAAGGTTTACTAATATGAAAAGAAAATACAAATTGAAAAACAAACATTTGAAACTGTACGATTAAGTTTTGAACTTGAACTTTGAAAAACACAACAATGTATTCAAACTAAAAAATAATTGTAGAAAATGTTTTTGTTCAATTTAAAGATAGATTTTGATTTAATTCTGGAATTGTTTTGAATTATTCATTTTCAATTTCTCACTTTCTATGCATTTTCATATTTGTGGTCCTAGTTTTTTCAGTTGCAGATTTTATGTTTTCACTTTCAAGTCTTATTTTTTTGGTTTCAGGTCTTCAGCCTCCTTTAAGCCGTCACTCATGATTCCAGCCCCTCAGTTGATGCCACGCCCCCCATGCCAGACAAGGGCCAAAAGTCTGAAACTGAAAAAAAAAACTGAAAGCAAAATAATTGATTTGAAAGTGAAAAAACAAGATATGAAAATGAAAACATAAAATCTACAACTGAAAAAAAGACCACAAATATGAAAATATATAAATTGAAAAATGAAAATGAATCATTTATTCAAGAATTCCAGAATTAAATCCAAATTACATTTATATAGAACAAAAACATTTTCTACACTTATTTTTAGTTTGAATACATTGTTGTGTTTTTCAAAGTTCATGATCAAAACTTGTTAGGTTTTTAAATTACGTTTTCTTTTCGAATTATTAAATCTTTTGGCACAGATTTGGCTCCATAGATTTACAGATTGGTTGGGAAACTTGAATGACAGATAAAAAGAGAATGGACAAAATCTGCCACACAAGCTGAGATGCCCTGGCTTTTAATCTCTACAATTCCCATAATGCAAATTGATAGCATCTTTAGACTTTTCATACCTGCCAACACCCACATCTTTTAAACTCCATTCCCACATCCTCGAACTTAAAGGCCCTCTTTCCCCAGCTTTGTACAGTTAGTGATGTAGTCCTATAAGAACACACAACCTTCTGCTAAAGTTGAAACACTCCAACATGAAACTGGAAGTTTGTTGACACTATACTCACATAACAGCCAAACAGAATTCCATTGTGAGTTGATGGTTTTATTGATTGTGAAAAGCAGGAAATCTACAAACACAGACAGCTTTAGACCACCAGCAGAGTAAGTCCAACCCCAATCCAAAGGCAAACATCCACTCCACCTGACCCCGTGGGCAGGGGTTTAGAGGCAGAGCTTCATAAAACGGTGGGAGGGACTTGGTGCTGGATAGCCAATCAGCTGACACAGAAGGACATTCTGAACACCACCCAGCCTATCCAAAGGAAGCTGCTCAAACCTTCCTATGGGCTGCGTGGGCAGAGCCAGGTGCCAGGGCTGATTTCTTTTCCACATGAAACATTAACCAACATGACACATTAACTTTATCCACTTCCAAAACAAAAACCTGGTTCACTTCCCCAATCAAAATTAACACACACATACACACTCGCTGGTCACAATGATTTGGAATGTTTCCTCTTATGAATTGAAACTAATTTTTCACAGAAACCTTTTTTTGCATTTGGATGAATTATACAAAGTAAGAAAGGGCAGACTACCCTGAATTTTCATTTCATTCCAAAATGGTGAAAGGTAGGCCCCGTTTCAGCAGCTTTCATTCTTCGTATCATGTCCATTCCCCAATGGAAAACATGATGGGGACTTTCGTCTGTGTGCTCTCAGCATTTTTACCCAAAACCCACACACACCCATACACACCCACACACACCCATACACACCCACACACAGGACCAGCAGTGTTTATGACAAGTTGGGGCTAGGAGCGGGGCTGGTGGAGCTGTTGTCCTGATTTGTTGCCTGGCTTCCTCGTGGTGGAACCTCGATAATGCGGGGCTTGTCAATGATGCGAGCGCGGCGGTCGCCTTTCTCCACGATTCCAATTATCCACGCTCCGCCCGCTGCCCCCTGACCTCCAGAGCTCTGGCTCTTCATCTCCGAGCAAAACTTGGCTGCCTGCTCTCGGGGCAGACACACCAGCAGCCCACCTGAAGGGAAGGAGATGAAGAGGGATTTTTAGGTCAACACTGCGATTAAGAAAATATGCACAATCCACCAAAGTATGGCTAAATACATGTTCCTGCTTTCATTCAAAGGTATACAGACAAGACAACATTACTTATGTGTTAATCTCAGTTTTCATACCAGAAGTCTCTGCTGACGTGCCCTGAACCAGGTTGAACAGGTTTCCACAGGCTTTACTAATAGCAGCCATCTTGGCTATGATTGGTAGGTTGTGGATTACGAAAGCCACCTCGTTCCGTTGCTGTGCTGCCAGGTTGTTGGCGTGACCGAGCAACCCAAAACCGGTCACGTCTGTCGCAGCGTGGGCTTGGAATTTGTGCATTAGGCCTGCCGCTGGAGACAGAGACAGGAATATGAATGAACAGACCAACTTTAAAAATCACAAGTACAAAAAGTCACAAAAAGACTTCAACTGGACCAAAACCATCTAAAAAGACGACCCAGGCAAATGCATGTTCAGTCTTGAACTAAATTAACGACTATAAATTCAGATCAAAGCTTTTATAACATCATTCAGCTGTAACTGAAATAATAAATATATATTCTTGATCAATGATGACTGTAGAACTTCAGGGCATAAAGACTCTAGTGTAGTATACCTGTGCGGTTTAGCGTTGCCATGGAGAACATGGCTTCCTGATAGGCCTCTTTAACTTCTTCTTTGGTGACAACTAGCTTGATCTTGTTCCACCTTTCAGGCTGGTGAGATATAAAAACAGTGACAGGAAGTGCACATAACAGGGGACGGTGAGGACTGTCAGTACAATGACAACAGTCTAGATATTGTTCATAGAAAGAGTGGAGTTACTGACCTGATCGAGCCATTGGTGAGCATTCACAGCCACCTGCGTCCCCAGAGGTTTAGTCAGAACCAAGACGTCGCCTGGCACAGCACCGTCCGGCCTGGAAAAAACCCCAACACACACGTTAGGCTTTTCTCAAACTACTGCCATCCCAAACCAGTTACCCTGGAGTGGACGCATCTTTGAGTCCATGTGAATGTTTGTGCCAAATTTGAAGAATGACGGTCAAAGTTCCTGAGGTATCGCGTTCACTAAAATGGGACGGATGGAATGACAGACAATCCAAAAACATAATGCCTCTGGCCACGGCTATCGCTGGTGCGGAGGCCAAAAAAACGAGATGTTTACCAAAATAGCATAGCATATACAGTATGTATAATCGAATATACTGATCCAAAACAAAAACAAAAAGGTGTGACAGTTACTGTTAACACTGGAGAGAGGGAAGTTGGTCCGAAAGCTTGCTGCTGCCCTACACCTATTTTGAGGCTGCTTCATTCAGCGTGTGACTTCAAACAGAGTTCACTACGTGACGGAGTGGTCTGGTTTGAGGAAGGCCCATAGTCCAGTGAAAACCATGTACCTCCATATTTGGTGATTTTCAGTTTTTCATATAACCTCAAGTTTAAATGTCCCTTTGTTGATAAAAAGGGGTTAATTACGTATGCATTTCAAATTTACTTGATTTATTTAATTTTATAACTCTTGATGGTCTCCGAGTCACGTATCTATTTGGTTACTTGCTATGTATTAATGCGACTGCAGGTGGAAATTGGACATGGAAAAATATGTTGAAATGTGAAACTGTTGAAATTGTATTGCACTCTACAAGATGTAAAATAAAATAAAGGTGAAAAATCAGAATTACGGCCTCTTGGTTGTTTGCCTCCATGCACCAGTCAAGTCACAGTTTACATCCATGTCTGTCCAGACTCATAATATAAGTAGTGAAGATTTTGAATTTATTAATGGTTAGTGCAATTTTTGGCGAAATGGAAGTTATCACTTATATTGACATGTATGATTCCAGTGAATAATTTCCAGTGAGAAACATTCTATCTTCATTTAGAGACATTTTGTTACAGAGGACTGAGAGAGCTTCATCACATGAAGCAATGACAATAACGTGAAGCTCAATATCAGCAGAACCAATGAGCTTGTCGGGGACTACTGCTGTATGTCTGTTAAGCCCGGCTCAGACTACAGGAGTTTTAACATCCTAACAGATTTAGAAATCGGGTTCTATCACACATATGAGGAGAAAGTTCACAGATTTTCCCCTCTCTAATCTCAAACATGCTCATGCTACAAGATTTGAAAATAATGGCGCATCACACACTACAGAATATTTATTAAGATTATCGTGTCAGAGAGAGCGATGCACCACCTCACATGATCTCTCTCACCTGAGGGCTGTACTATGAAGGGAGTTTAACCTACTCAGATTGAACTCAGGGTTATCAAGGAAAGTCAGGGTTGACACACTGATTACCTAAACTGGAGTTGAACGGTACTACAACAGTGAATAAGATGTTAGTTGAGTCTGTGTTAACTTATTTGGAGTTATTTCATTATGACTCGTGCTCTGTATTTTTCCCAGGAAGAATGTACGATGATGATATCAGGATATGAGGACTTAAAGAAATGTTAATGGAAAAATCTAACACTGTAACGGCCAACAAAGCCAGAGAGGCTTGTTGACTACAGACACATTGTTCTTGTCCAATCTTCTCTGTCTAGACTCTTCTTTTTGTAATAGAACTGAAATGTCACGCACAACAGTGTCAGAGTCGAAGGAGAAGAAGGAATATTCTGAGACAAAAATTCAGAATTTTTGAGATTATAGTCGTAAATTTATTTTAAAAAACATTTAGAAAAATAGTGTTTTTTCTCAAGGAACCACGTCTTCACTTTTCAAGGCTGGGTCAACCTCATCATACAACATCGAGACGCCACTGCTTGTCATGTATTAAACCTGCAGCGATGACCTCATCAAATTATAGATCAACTTCACAATCCGATGTAGCAATAATGAAATTCTGGTGATTTCAGCCCGCAGTCACCATATTATCATAAACATCCAGGATTTAAAGAGAAAAAAAAACATCATTCAACATTAAATTTGTGACTTTAATCTCAGAGAATTGCAATTATCAGGCCACGCCCCTCCACCACCACCTGTTTTTTCTACCTACAATGGTCCTAATATGACATTATAGTGGGTTACAGACAGGTAAAATATTATCTCTAAATACGTGTAAAAAATTCGGATAATTCAATTCTACACATTGGCTACATCTCAGAAACTGACCCACTAATTAATATCTCCTCCCTAAAGCAGCTTGGCTGCAAGTGTACCTGTATGAATGTAGATGTAGATCAGGTAACATTGAGTTAACTACAAAGATAACCTGCTCGGAGTAGTTTAGGGATGCAGCATAAATTGCCATGGCAGCATACCTCGGGTAAAACTTATCCACCTTTCATAGTACGAGTTAATCTGGAAATTACACCCGACGTCACAAAGTTACTCCTGAAGTTACCTGGATAAAGTTACCTCACTTCGTAGTACAGCCCTCTGATCTCATTGCGGAAGCAGATGTAATCAAAATGGAGATCGATGTGCTGCAACAAGTTGCTGTAGTAACATTGAGGGAAAAAAAGAAGCCAACACGAGTCTGGAGGATAAACTGGTTGGGAGATGTGGTCAACACGGGTCGTCTATTCTTCAGCAGGAACTGGAGGTGAGATTCAGATTATGTCAACAGTAGTTAGCCTGATAGCTAACGTTAGTCTCACTGGCTAGAATGTTTACTGTTGCCTGGCAGCACCGTCAGCTGATGTCTCTCTCATTGTCTAGTTTGTTTCAGCTCAGAAGGTACTGATACGTCATCCCGATTTCAAATCCTACATATCAAACATGTTTGATATAAATGGGGGCGGCCCCAATGAGTCTTGCGAACAGTTCTGAAGGTTTAAGACTGGATCTGTAAACCTCTCAGATTACCAGATAATCTGGTCGAGCATCAGTACCTCTGATTGTGGGGGCAAATCAGGGTTAAAATGGCCCGAAACTCTTTAGTCTGAGCTCGGCTTTAGTGTGTGTGAAAGAAAGTGAATTACACGAGGGAAGATGGGCAGAAAAAAAGACGATCTTAAATACTCATCATAAAATGACATGAAAAAACAAACAAAAACCCAAAGATTTACATGGTGTAAGTAAAGAAGGCCGACTTTTCACTGAATGTGAAAAGGTGCAGTTTTGACTGACTCACATGATGAACTCATTAGGCTGGCAGACGACTGATGCTACTCCCCCTACGATGATCCAGGGGTTGATCACCGTCTGGCCTCCTGTCACAGAAGTCCCTCCCTCCTCTGCTGCATCGCGAAACCCCCGAATAATCAGCGGCATCACACGCTCACGGTCCTGTGTCACACATGCACATACAGATAATACCAAATCATGACAGGAGACTTTAGTTCACCTTAAAGAAATTGACATACACTTAAACATCCATAAGATAGACTGCGATCATTGTAACGTCCACAAAGCCAACACCTTGGCATCTACCCACAAACACATACACTACCTTGTCATTCATCTTCTGGCTGACACTCAGCAGCATCAGCATGTTGTCACACTCTGTGATGCCCATGGCGTAGAGATCACTGAGGACGTTAGCGCACGCTATCCTGCCCTGAGAGACAGACACAGAGCAAAAACTAGTTAAAACAGGCAAATACCTGTAAAACTATGATTTTTAACGTAAGAGATTCAGGTTGGAAACAGCCAGATATTATTATATCAGCTCCTGAGTAACATTCAGCTTCAAAATGGCTGGTGCTCTGCTTGAACTACGGTTTTAGAACTTTTTTAAAAATGTAACAAACAGCAACAAAAATCAAATGTAAAAGGAAGGTGTAAGTTCAAGTTACATGTATTGTCCATTCATTCAATTATTTCATTTTGTGTGAGAAAAAAAAAAGATTTTTTAAAATAAGATTTAAAAAAGGAAAACGACTGGGACTTATTTCTGTTTTTCCTCACGGAAGTGCTAGACAAAAAAGGGAAAATGTTTATGGCAATTTTAAATTGAGAATTAACATAAATTTTCAGGAATTTAGAAAAGTTCTCCTGTTAACAGACACTAACCTTCAATAGAGCTTCCACCATCAGTTGATTCATCAATTAGTTGATTGAAAGAAAATTAATTGCCAACTATTTTGCTACTCGATTAATTGTTTCAGTCATTTTTCAAGCTAAAATGTCAGACATTTGCTGGTTGCAGCTTCTTAAATGGAAGGATTTACTGCTTTTCTTTGTCATTTATGATATTAAATGAAGAGTCTTTGGCTTTTGGACTGTTGGTTGGACAAAAGAAACAATTTGAAATCAATTTGAGCTCTGGGAAACGTGATGAGTATTTTTCACTTTTTTTTTTTTTTTACACTTTATAGACTAAATAATTACTCAATTAATTGTTACAATAATTGACAGATTAATCAATAATGAAAATAGTGGTTAGGTGCAGCCCTAGTGACCAAGTCGTATGAACAGTGTTTCCTGGATTAAATCCCAGGGTGAAATCTTTTGTTGTCCTCACTGAAGTGTTTTCTAGCATGTGAGTTTAGACAGCTCCTGTCCAAGTTGCACATTCATAAGTAGTTACAACACCACTTGTTTCCCAAACTGACTCTTTGATTTGACATGACATCATATAGTGACATCTAGTACAGATGTACCACAAGCCAAAGCAGTTTACACAAATACAGTAATATATAGTAATATTACATCAGCTAGTACCAATAATTTTCAATCAATATCACAACATCCACCATCAGTTAGACATGGCCATATACACAGGTACAGCTTGATTTACAAGAATTAGGGCGTGTTTTGCCACTATATAGATTTTATTTAATAAACAGAGTAAGGTCAAACAGAAAATCTGTATAAAATGTACAAAATAGTTTGCAAACATTTCATGAAGTGTGTGCGGAGCATGAGTTTTTTTTGTTTGTTTGTTTATATAAATTATTGACGTTAAACACTACATGCCCAAGTGTAATCATATGTGGCCATCCATTTTTGCTCCCCCCCACTACTGTAAGCGGATGAGTATGCAACCACAAATATTTCTGTGTTTAACCATCTCACCATCATGTAAGGGTCCTCCACCAAAGGGTAGAAGAAGTCTGTGGTCTGGACCAGTGAGAGCCTTCCATGCCTCAGGGGAATCACACAGCAGTCCATCCCCACACCTGGAAACACACCACAGTGAGGAGGGAAGGCTGCAGTGTTTATGCAATACAATGCAATAACCTTCACATCAGTTATTTTATTTAAGTGTTCAGTTCTGTTGAGTGAGAATACTACTTTAGTGGTTTGTATGTGTACTTGTGGTAGTGTTGTTTAATAAAGGTAATATGTATTACAGCAGCTGTTCTCAACCAGTGGCCCACTGGTGGGCCCCAGGACATCATCTAGTGGGCCTCAGAGGCAGAGGCACAGCTAAATTGTTAGATAATAATAAAAATAGACCTACTCTACATGTTAAGTGTCATGAGATAACTTTGTTGTGAATTGGCGCTATACGAATAAAATTTGATTTGATTTGATTTACAAAGATATTTTTTATTGGTGCTGAACAATTAACAAATGAAAATGTCAAATTGAAATGCATCATTTCAGTGACCAGTTACATTTGAAAATCACCAGACCACCAGTTCGCCACTACTAGCTAACGTTCCCTAGAACTGTTATGTGGGATTGCATTCCAATGTATGGACAGTACAGGGGTTTATGCGAGTGGTCACTCAGTGTCACTACAAACTGTAGGCTGCTTCACTTCTAAAAGCAGTTGCGTTAAACTCGGTAAAGTTTCAGCACTTCCACTCAAGATTGCTTAACTTCTTTACTAGAAGAAATGTTTGACCAGGAGCATGGCCTTTGCTCTGAAAGCACTAAAGATATTTGTGCTGAATCATACCTCCGGTCTGGTAAATCAACATCTCACGGAACTTGTGTCATCTTCTGGAACACTCTTAGCTAGCTTCTAACCAAAACATTCATGATGCAAGTTAAATTTAGTTATAATGTAACGTAAAGCTACAAGTTAAGTAGGTTATTTGTTAAGAAATTCGATAGCCAAGGAGTAATAAAAACAAGTTGGTTTCATTCGCCATTAGCTGTCCATCTCTCAAATGAGCTGCCATATGACTTAACACATGCTAGCATGATTAGCTAACTGTTGCGCTAGCTAACTGACGTTAACTACCAGGGTTTCTGACAAGATGTAAGAGACATGAGGGCTAACTATGCTAATTCTGATTTACTTTCTTACCGAGTCGGGGTCCGGGCAACTGTTGGCCGAAGTCCGATGCTTCGTCTCCGGCCTTCCCGGTCCCGTCGGCCCGGTCTTCCTCCAGTCCCGCCAGGAGTTTGAGCAGAGCCTCCTGCGGGACCTTGCAGCCTCATCCTTTCAGGTTCGAAAAGGCTGTGAGACGGAACTCGCGCTCCAGGCCGTGCTCCTCGGGTTTGAAATGCTTGTATCCGGGGGGAAAACACCCCTCAGTTCCCACAGCCTCTGTCGAGGGAGGCGGGGATGTTGAGCCTGACATGTCTTAGACTACTTCAAATACACAATGGCAGTCGCGTTCGCGTACACCGGTAAATAAAGACGCAAGGATGAATGAAGCAAGCGTCCGGTGAGCGCTGCTTGAAAACAGAAATTAGTGTAATGTCAGACCAATGCGACTTCCTATTGGAACTTTCGCTGTATAAATCTTAGTGCGCATGTCCATGCAAGATTCACCTATTCTAAAGTGCAAACTTATACCAAATGGCTGGCATATTGGTCTTGGATTATTCTATTACACTTTGAATATTAGAAAAATTTGATTTAAACCCAAAGTGAAAGCACAATCGTCAGCGATATAGGACCAAGCGCCTTATTTTGAAGGCGGAATTTATTATTTCCAGTCTCTTTCTGTGTGTCGCTGTTCAGCTTGACGCAGCACAGGACGACTGTAGAGGGGGTTAAAACTGGCCGAATTGTAAGCAGTACTGCACTTCCTAAAGAATTGAAATCCATTGCTAAAAAAGCTGGAAGCTAAACTTGAATACTGTCAAACCCGGAAGTTGAAATTAATTACGTCTACCCGAAAAGGCAAAGAGACTAAATACTTTGTGTTAATATCACAGAAAATTGAATTCCCAACACTTGGGTGTTGTCTTAAGGAGCTGAGAGTCACAAGTCATTGCTGAAATTGCAGAAATAGAAGCTGTAGTTTACTGCATTATTTAAGGAAATTCTCAGCTAAAATGCATTGGCGAAAAGGTGGAATCTTGAGTGTAATAAAGTTTTGTTCACATCTATTGTAATAAATAGTTGAAAAAAAGCTTAATACTTAATATTAAGCTTATTAAAAAATAATAAATAACCTCACCATCAGCATCCTAAGAACTGAAGGTGTAGGTGGACTTAATAACAGTAACGCCAAGAAGTAGGCTATAAAAGGTAGGAAAAAAAAGTTGAATAGAAAAGAAACATAAACATCCCCAAAGAGCAAATAAGTGTAAAAGTCCTCACCAAGAATGAAGAACCTGTGTGTGTGTGTGTGTGTGAGTAAATGTCCCCACAAAGAGAAATAAAGCGGTTAATGTTTGCATGAGTAAGTTAAAGTCCCCACAAAGATATTAAACCAGTATGTGTGTGTGTCTATATGTCCCACCAAAGACAGATAAACCAGTTGGTTTAGTGTGTGAGTGTGTAAATAAAAGCATTTACTACATATAAAAACAACAAAGGTATTAATTGGTTGATTTTTTTTCCACAGTGCCATACACCAAAAAGTGCCCAAGCCTGCATGGGCTTACAAGACACTACACATAAGACAATAAACAATAATAAGATGGACATTAGTATAAAGAATGAAATATGGGGCTATTATTGTTGCAAAACTATTTGTAAATGTGAGTGGAGAGTTATGTAACTGTATCTCAATCTGTGTGTGCGTAATCAGATTTGTAAATGTGTAACACAATCTCTAAATGCAAGATTTGTGAATATGTACAGGAATCTGCAAATGTGTAATCAGAATCTGTGTGTGTAATCAGATTTGCAAATGTGTAAAAAGTATCTACTAATCTGCATGTATTGAGATTTGTAAATATGTAGACAAATCTGTAAATGTGTACATAGATCTTTAAATATGTAAACAAATCTGTAGATGTGTACATAGATATTCATGGCTGAAAAGTCTAAGTACTTTGCTCCAAGAGCCTAAAATACATACAAGTCATCAGTTACAACTCGGTGCACCCAGTGATTTTAACCGACCATAGATGTATGATACTGTACATTCATGTAATCGACCTACTTTAGGTGAATCAGGAAAATAGTGATATGGGGCACTAAATTAGATGAAATTGTATGGCAATAGATGAGACAAGAATTAGGTTGGAAAACAATAAACGCCACAAGAGTGGAGTGTTTCTGGGAGCCAGGCCTTGTTGATTACTGTACAAAAACAACTTTATAACTTTATTCACTGATTTGGTGAAAATGGATCACATTTAATGGAGAAATTATTTTCTTGTTTTTCATTTTATGTCCCTGGCTGCTTTGCCACAACTCTTGGTGATTCTTTCCTGATGGACGGTTACTTTAGCAACAAGTCTAGTTTAGTTTAGCTCTAGCTCCCTTTAGCTATGCTAAGCCCAGTGAACACAGCGGGACCAGAATGAAGTCAGATTGATGACAAGGAATGTAGTATTGAGGTGGTTTTCTTGCTGGGTTTAGCTCCTAACACGACGGGGCCGACCCCATTGTAGCATCCGCTCAGGCCCCCGGACGTGGGCGCTGACTGATGCCTGACCCGATCTCCCCCTTGCCTCTTCTGTCCCCTCCTGAACCTGCCATGTCTTTGTCATCCTTGGAGTCATGGTCCCGGTCGGGTTGGGACTAGATACTAGATACTTTTTACACATTTGCAGATTCCTGGACATATTCACAAATCTCGCATTTAGAGATTGTGTTACACATTTACAAATCTGATTACGCACACAGATTGAGATACAGTTACACAACTCTCCACTCACATTTGCAAATAGTTTTTCAACAGTAATGGCCCCATAGTTTCTTCACATTCTGTTGATAATGTTAGTTCATTTTTTGAACGTTTCAAACTAAAATTATGGCCATATCTTACAAATTGCACCTTTAAAGTGCCAGGATGAGCTGTATTAAGTGGTTGGTGAGATACAAATCTAAAGGGATGGTCAGTGAAACTGGGTGAATGTAACTGCTCAATAAGCTGCTAAAACTATGTGACATGCACAGTAAAACCTATCCAGTCTGGCTGCGCTCCCAAACCTTAACCCAGGTGTCCTGTCTAACCTGGGCATGTTTGAGCCTCCATACATCTACTACACCTGACTGAAATCACCCAGGATGACTAAGAGACGTTCTTCTCCTGTTCAGTCTAATTTTCAGTGCAATTACTATCTCACTCCATCACTACACATTTGCTTTGATCACACCGTTTTAAAGAATCTTTTATTTTCTGAAAGATGTGCAGACTTCCTGAGCCTTGATGCAGAGCATAGATGTTAAAGAAACAGAACGCTATGTCCTGTATTTTCTGCTCTGACAGTTAAAGCCCTGCCTGTCACAATCTGTGGGTTAGGGTTAACCCTAATCCTGTGTGGTGGAGGTGATATTAAGCCCTGGAGAGAAAAAAAGGCTGCACAGCAGAGAAATGAGTCCCATGAGACAAGAGTAAACTGGCTGTTAAAACTACAAACCCCAGTCATTCTCTGTCACTGTGTATTATCTTTCCTGTGTGAGTCGACTCTCATTTTGTATATAAAAGATGTAAACATGTAGAGGAAACAGTAAGAGAAAGACCACCCAGTGCAACACATTCATCATGACTTTACTTATGAAGTTTAAACCTTTTTCTTTATTAGCCTTAAAGCATCTTTCTGAGATTTGTCATGTTTTTTTTTCCATCTAAATCAACACAGACTACTTTCCGTACTCTCCAGCAGAAAATGACTGCTGTCAAGTCAAAAAACTTGTAGACAATTTTAAGGCATTTAACTTCAATCAACCTCATGTGATTTTGAACCACAGAATTTATTGTGGTTAATATCATCATGACCCTCAAACAGGTTAAAATACACTAACACGACTGTTCTGTTAAGTTTTGGTTAAGTTTGGAAATGACAGGACCGACACATTGAGCGCTGTAGTTGTGGTGCTTTATTTGAAGCAGTGTCCATGTGAACATTTTATACAGGTTCACCTCTCTGACACGCCTGTCCTGAACTCCACTCGAACACACAACTCAAACAAAGCTCAAAAAGATCTCATGTGACACCAAAAAGCCTGGTTAGAAGGAAGTCAGTACTGTCCTTTTGAGGAGAACTCTGGATCCAAAAAAAAATGAGGATTTAAAGGATTGTTAAATTCAGAGATGTCTGACCTGGAGGTCTGTGATTGGGAAAAGGCAGACAGACAGTGACAGGCAGCTCCAGTGTATGAGGCGGGGGGGCTTCAGGTCGCTCCTCTCCTCTGTGTCAGTGCAATCCCCCCAACTCTAATAGTCTCTTGTACACAAAATAGAATTGTAAAGGCAGTTACATTTCACATTATATCATCTTCTGTAGTTATTCTCCATACTTCATAATTAATACAGTATTTACACAGGTTTATAGCTTGTATGGTCGTATGTTATGATTTGCATGTCATTCTATTTACATTTCTGTCTATTCACAAACATAAAGAACAATTGTAGGATGAGTGCACCTGCTGCCATTAGCAGTCATAGAAACACGTGTTAGAAGTGCTTTCTGCATATACATATACTATATTGCATATGTTTTTTTATGTCATAGACATGTATGTGCTTTGTCAAACATCAGGTCATGTGACTAAACCAAGTGTCTGACTATTCCCTTTACTGCAGTTTGTCAAAGAGATTTTAAAAAAAATCTAAGGCCTACAACAGTCAATGACCTTCTTAGAAAAGCCATGTGATCATGACTCGAGCAGTAAGCAGTCCTCGTTCTCACTGGCAGGGAGCATGAGCTGCTGCTCGTAGTACAGGCTTTTGGCGTAGTTGATTTCTTGAGAGATTTTGACCGCGAGACTCTCACTCTTCACGTGGACCTGTGGAGAGGATTGGTACAACATTACAAACAGAGTGGAAACATTAATGCTGGGATGACACACTCACAAACACACAGACAGATGAGGGGCATTGAGAATAAAAAGAAGCATCATTAACATGTACAATGTGCTCCATGACTCCCACAGTTCCTGACCTTCCTAAATTCTGGAACTATACCTCTGGCACCTCCTGTCTGATCAGGTTGACATGTCATGTTGCAACATCTATTCTGACATTGGGTGCGTCTCTTGTCTTATTTGATATTTCCTTGCTCCACGATCCTCGTGTGAACCGGCAGTCGTTCTGATTCGCAATCTTGCGCGCCGTCCAAAGCTCTTATTTCTGCTCCGAGGAGTGAGGATCACAAGATACATGAGAGCAGCCTTCATGTAAGTCTTTTACTGACCGACACACCCCCTTAATGCATATCAGCTATTGATTGGATGCAGCAGCTGATCGGACTGATCAGATACATCACAACAACACTGGAGTTTCATGACGGAGTGACGACAGTTAACAGATTAATTACTGTCATGTTTTATAGTGAGTCTGGATGATAAAAGGAGCACAACTTCCTTCATTTATAAGAAAGATTTTTCTTTTCATGATCCGTTATTTTATTTATTAACTTTTATTCTGGATCCAGTTAAAGTCAGAGAGAGTAGGAGAGGCTGTCTGTCTGCAACAAACACTTTTTCATTTCCATTCAGTCACATGTGAGGCTGATCATTCCTGAGTGTCAGGTTTGATGTGTTACATCATTTACATTTTCTCTGAAACATTAAGCAGAATAAATAATTTCTACTATTAAAACGTCATCATAATCATATTCTGGGTTATTTAATGATTAATTTGCAGTCAGTATATCAATAAATGCATACGCAAATAACAGATAAATAATATAAGTCATTCTGCCAGTAGAAATGGTTCCTGTGCCTCTGACCAGGACTCAGTATAAATACAGACTGCAGCTTGTTGTTCATGTGCAGGTGTTTGTTAAACAGGTAACAGAGAGAAAACAATGCTGCTCTGCACTGATAACTGTCTTTATTAGACCGTGTGTGTCGGTCACGGAGGCCAAAGAGTCCCTTGTGCGCCTGGATAAGACACAAGGGGCTCATGACAAATCATCTGTATCTAACAACCTGATGATTCTTGAGATGAGAACATGAGACACACTCCATCAGAAGTCTTTACAGCTGTTAAAGCCAACTGACAGCTGATCCGGCTGTGATCAGCTGATTCAGTTGTGACCAGCTGCTGCTGTCATCAGAAACGTATGTCGCTTCATGTGACGCTTCAGAGGAAGTCTCATGTCTCTTATAACATATTTCCTTGTTTCCTCTCTCCTCGCTTGGTTTCCTTGCGTCTCTCCACATATCCCTGGAGGGAGGGACTAAGATGCAAGGAAAAGATGCAAGTGAGGGAAACACGGATGCAATTTAAGTGAAATGGGAAGCACCCATAGTCTTTTGGTCTAGTAACTGCAGGGCCCTGATCTCCTAATGCTGGGATTAGACTACACAACAATTTAATCCCAACAATGAACGTTTCATTATGTGATCAGAGTTTTCTGCTGGTAGCTTTCATGATCACTGGGATGTGATGGTGGGTGTCTTTTCCTTCAATCTGTATGGCAAAAGTGTAGGGTGAGCAGCCTGCAGATGTGTGCACAGGGTCACATCACAACTGTCTGGGAGCTCTGCTCCATTGGCCACAATGTGTTCATCCAGGTTCTTGAGTTCTTGAGCTCAGCCAACGTTGTGGCTCCTTCTGAAAGCACTGAACTTCATTAATGAACTCTGCCATCTTGCTGCCAACTTGCATGCCCTCAGCCTTGTCTGCCAAAGTGTCCACATCCCTGGCAAAACCTTCAGACACTTCCTGGATGGCTCTTTTTAAGTTGTTTCAGGTGCTCGTCAGTGGCCCTTCTTTTCTGGCTCTGTGCCTTAGATTCCTTCTTTCTTCTCCAATTCTCAAGATGGACTCCATATTGAATCAGAGCTGCAGTGTGAGGGGACCTTGGCAAAACCCCATGTAATTAAACATAATCACACAAAGTTCTATGTGCACCGATGGTGTCCTCCTGAACATTACAGATCTCGAACCTCCATGAGAGAGCAGGAGAAGCCTTTGGAAATATGCTGTTTTTTTAGGATATACCGTAGACAGCTATGAAAGAAGATGACAACCTAATTCTAATCCCACCTACAAAGCTCTGATTGTCCTATTTTTTTCTCAATTGAAAAAGACAATATATTTAATGTTTGACCTCATCATCTTCATTGATCTCTGTAAATACAGTGAACAGCCACAACATTAAAACCACTGACGTTAACCCTCAGTGGTTTTAATGTTGTGGTTTTAACATGGTGAATAACATTGATCATGTCGCTACAGTTCAATATTCTGCTGTGAAACCCTGGATCCTGACATTCATGTGGATGCCACTTGACACAAACCATCCACCCAAACACCCTTGCAGATCAAGCA
>JBBPCS010000137.1:95614-112626 GCA_037974645.1 Hollardia meadi
TCATAGGGGGTAGTCTTTTCCTGGCTGCTGTACGGTAACAAATAGCGCTAGAAACCTGCAACTACCACCAATGTGTGAGTTAACAGGGATTCAGTAAGGTACTAACAGAGTGTCACCAGTTGCTGCAGTTGGTGCTAAGGGTTAAATAAGTGGGCTGGGCCTTGGCGGAGGTATGCGCTCTACTGAGTGCCATTCTAGTTTGTCATGTGTTCTCTGGGCAGATAATGTGGTCATTATTTTAACATTAAAAATGTGACATCTGGTAAACACTGTCCATCCATTTTGAATGCTTCTAAGCATCAAGCATCGCTGATGTAAACGGAGTCTGCCTCCCCTTATATCATGGCCTGTCAGTGCGGAACAAAGTCCCCCTATTGAGTGTAATAGCTTGACCTGAGCGATGGAGCCGGGTCTCTATAAAGATGTGGGCACACCAGTCTCTGATTTTCTTCTGTCAAATGAGCCTGAGTCTTATTACATCCATTTTATTTTCCTGCAACCGGACACAAGCCAGAAGTAGGATTGGTAGAGGAATAGTATTAGATCCCAAGTTGGCTTTTGACATTATTAATCGCTGCATTCCATTTGGTGCCAGTCCCAGTGTCTTCTTATGGTGTGTGTTGGTTCAATGGAACCACTTTCTTACTTACAGAACAGGGCCATCATTCATTTCAACAGCAACATTTAACAAATTTCCCAAACTGAAATGTACCCAGGAATGTTTTTGACTACTAGACCACAGGGATGTCATAACAGTTCATTTATTTCTTTTTTGTTGGTATTTTGTCTTGATGCAGACAGATGAAAGAAAGTTCTTTGATCCAGATCTGAACTTGAGGTATTGCAATCACTGTATAAGGTATGCCTATTAAACACTAGGCTACTCTACTGCCCATGAACAAGTGAATTTCTCACCTTTCCTCTTGCAAACTCTCTCTGAGCAAAAGCCAGTTTGTGTGTAGAGCGGTTGTCCAGCAGGTAGCGCGGGGCAAAGGTCACTATGTGAGTGTCTCTGTAGCGTCCTTTTCCTTTCCGCACACTGATGCCTGTGTTGAGCAGACAGGCAACAATAAATGTGACAATATCAACAGAGACGTTTAGCTCTAATATACAACAGTCAGAGAAGAAATGTCAAGATACTGTATCTGTATAGTAGACCTTTGCTACATGCATTAAAAGCTGGGTGCAAAGTGAGAATGTGGAATGAGTGCTTCTTTATTTCAGAAAATCTTCTATGTCCACCAAATAAAAAGAATTATAGAGTCAGTGCAAAAAATATATAATAATAAATGATCTTGTACTGTACGCCTTGTTGCATCAACAAAATAATCCACAAAGGCTATGGCATAATGTTTCTCACAACTCACTAGTGTAGAGTTTCTCTAGCCCTGATCTTGATCCTCCACTGCTGATTTTGAATGTAATGCCTATGTAATGTATGTAATGTAATGTAATGACTTGCCTATATTGTAGATGAGGCCAGGCCTGTTCCCGTGCTGGATAACCTTCACTGCTCTGACTCCACTACCTCCATCCAGGGAGAAGCCCTGACACCAGCCTGGAACTCCGTCTGGGTGGATCCCTTTTCCGATCCTCATAGTACACCTGGGATCAAGATAGATGGGGAAAAAATTGAATGCGAGGATGGATGAATAAAAACAAGAGGAGGATGTTGGTTGGGTAGAATATATAGTCCAGAAGCAGGTAATCAGGACAAGACAGAGGAACAGAGTGGTCTGGTTTCTGCCACACACTTACATAGCAGGCTGCTCCTTGTCAGTGTAGCAGAATAGTAATGGACTGAGGCTTCGGGCCAACTCGTGCTCCTCAAACTGGCCTGCTGCATCTGCTTTGCCATTGTCCTGACGGAAAATTAATGGCAGACCTGAAGGAGGAACATGGTTTTAGTAAAGTAATGACTGCATTGAGGTTTTTCTTGTAAAAAAAACTGTAGTTTTTAGTCAATGAAAAAGAAAACATTACCAGTTTTGTTGACGAGCCAGTAGGGGGCAGAAATCAGGATCTTCAGTGCCCCCTGCGCCCGCAGAATGATGCGGATGGTGAGGCAAAGCAGATGTTTGTTGGTGTCATACAGCCTCATGCGTACCACATAGTTCTGAGTCCCAGGGGGGATAAGCAGCTCTTTGCACACGGGGAAGTTCTCCAGCAGGACCCCTGAAGGACACACATCATGAACACCAGAAGAGACAACAACAAGACAATGTTTAAGAAATAAACAGCAGCCAGTGACAGTCCTGACCAAGCTCCATGTTCTGCGAGGTGTCAGCAGCGTGAAGCACTGCCTCTTTTCCCGGCTTCAGTGAGCCTTTGATGGACGTTCCTTTGATGTAGAAGTTGAGGTCACAGGGCAGAAGGTTGGCCAGCACCATGGTGGGCAGCAGGTAGATGGTGTGACCTGGCTGTCGGTAGATCTGCTTGGCACTGCCGGAAACCCTCTTGGCAGGCTGCTGCTCTGGGTAGTTCTCCTTCTTTATGACCACACAAAACCTGTAAGGTGCAGAGAAGGGAATAGTACAAGATGTGAAAACAAAACAAAATATGTCTGTCTGACTGATGATGATGAGGATTCTGATTTACCTGAAGTTGTGCTTGAGGTTCTCATCAAAGTCTGCTGACTGACACTCCCTCTTACTGCTGCTGATCTCTCCAGGACGCTCCACACTGGTCCAGTGGATGGGAACCTTACAGAAGAACAACCCGAGGCCTTTGGGCCGAGCCTGCAGCCGCCATGATGTCAGGTGGAGAGGGACCGCTAAAGCCTGGCCAGGAAGGATAGGAGGCAACACCACTGGTTCTGTCAACACAAGGACACAGGTGGCTTCATTATAATGACACAACAAAACAGAAAGATTGGATAAAATAAAATGAAACAAAATAAAAAACAAAATAAAAGTGAAAAAATAAAACATTAATATCAAACTGAATATAATGTTATACAGAATAAATTGAATTTAATATAATAACATTTATATTTAATATTAGAAAAACCAAATAAAAATAAAGTTGCAAGCGGCAATAACCAGAGAGATTAAAATGATTAAAGCGTTTTGACTATAGTCCAAGCTGTTTTCGAGGACTAGGGTCCACCTGGTAGTGACCATATAGTTCATAGTCAGAAGCTTAACCACAAGACTATCAACTCTGCTGGTGAGTGTACTATCTTGTGCTTTCACAACCTTAAAGTTGAATACAATGGAGGTCTATGGGAATCAAGTTTAAATTTCCCCAAGATTACACATTTACATAATAATGTTAGTTACCAGATCAGTAATGACTGCAGTGTGTGGATGAATGAAGTGTGTGTGATGCATGCAAACAAAACACAAAACCCTAACCGATCTAGCTGGTGGAAGCAATCCAAAGAGGCTGAGGCTTAAACTAACCAGATGCAAGTAGTTTCCTGAAGCCCTCTTCAACCCTGCCCACTGGCTCCTGAGGGAGCCAAACTGAAGATATACATCTAACTACAGTTCTGTGAATTCCTGGATGACTGTCAGTGGCAGTAAATAAAGTGGATATGTCTCCTCGAGCTCTGTGCCGATCAAGATCTTTATAAACAAAGTCATGTGCGTGACGTGTAGGCTATCTGCACGTCCCAGCAGAGAGGGTGGATGTGGTAGCCTACATCCAGCCTCTCAGAATCTTCCTACTCTGAAAGGTTCTGAGTGAATGGTAGTCATACAGAAATTGACAACCCTAGTTACCTTTGTAACTTCTATTCTGTTTCATTCATTACTGACTGCCACTGGCAGTAAACAAAGTGGATGACTCAAACTTGTGGTAAACATTGTCCATCCACTTTGACTGCATTTGAGCACCAAGCACCATTGATGTAAACACAGAGTGTGTTGGATGCCAAAAGCTCTTCTCCCGATTTACAGACATGTCCAATTCTTTGATATGAACAAGGTGCTTGAGGATCTTGAGGAACTTGAGGACCTCAAATGTTTTTTTGTTCTGCATCCCAGAACAAGGGAGCACAAACATGCCAATTAGCAAGATTAGGAAGAATCTTTACTCCTGCCAGAAATAGTGACGTTAAGGCTGCCCCCATGCATCTTGTAAAACTGCGAGAAGCCAAAGACAGGCTGAATGGAAGGATGGCAAACTGGTAGCCTTGACCTTGAAAGGCAATGAATGGGCACATGAAAGTAGGCATCTTTGAGGTCAATGAAAGTGAACCAGTCTGCTAGAGATAGTCTGAAGGACATTGATTGTAGGAAGCATCTGAACTGGGAGGACTTTTAGATATGTTAAACCTCCTCAGGGCTAGTATAGGCCTGAGAAAATTGTTTTTTAGTAGGAAATACGTTGTGTAAAACCCAACATTCTGTGTATATGGGTCTACTGCTGTGATGACTTTTATGTCCAGGAATCTCCTGTGACAAAGGGCTTTCACATACTGTGACTGAGGTCACCCTGACCCCTGTAGGTGGTGGGGTCACCAACTACCTCAATGACACCAAGCCTCTGAAGCATGGCTTGACTTCTTCCTATGCTCCAATGCCATTTCTGCCCTTGGTCCAAACAACTGGCGCAACAGAAAGATTTTGCACTGTTTGCCTTCAATCATGAGACCTAGACACCTGTGCGAGGCACATTTGATGTTGTGTCACAACGAGGGTGGACATCAAGTGGCCAAGGTCTCTGGACATCAAACCAAAGGCATAAGGTGCTGCACCGTTTGTGTCCACCAACTCCTTCCCAGGAAACTACTTTTGAGTGGTGGGTGGGGGAGGTGGAGCCCATATCAATGCTTAAATTTCCTCTATTTCGGCTTGCAAAGCCTCCATCTCCTGGCGAGAGGGACCTTGCCCCTCCGCTTTTGTACCTTTTCTACTTTTCTATGAGTGAGCCCAGAGGGTGGATGGTCATCTCCAAACAGGAGGCCTTCCACCTGATTCAGCCTTTACTCCCTCAATGAAAGTGGCAAAATGCTACAGGTAATACATGGGCCAGTCACGACTTCCCTAAGGTGACCCAGACCCAGAAACGAAAACTCAAGGGTCTCACATCAAAAGAGGCACACAGCAGCATTGGAAATCTGAGCAAGAACTGTGATTCAGCCACAGGACACAAATCAGAATATCTAGTACACTTATATCACAAACACAGCCACAGAAACAAGTACCTAGCCAGTCAGGCTAATCCAATATGCCTGTTCCCCTGAATTGTGCTTGCAGCCAGGAAATCAAAGTGAGAGCTGCGACTGGTCACAGAATGCAATTGGAACCTCCAGCAGACTTATAATTCAATGCAATCAAACAAACAAATGGCTAGCCAATCAGGCTAATTACACTCGCCTGAATTGCGAGTGTAACTCAGCAAGTTAGGTGAGGAAACCCACACAAGAGCTGTACAACAAACTGTTTAAGACAGTGTGGTTGGGGAGCGAGCCAGAACAAGACAAGGACGCTCGAAAACCTCCAGATCGGAAAGAAGGAGAGGTAGGATAGCTTGTCAACTACAGCCGTAGAGGGCAACAGAGTGCACTCTGACATCAGAGTCACAGGCAGGATGGCAAACACCAAACAACACAGAATGTGCTTACTTCCCCTGGACCTGCAAGTGAAATACAGGACCAAAACACAGATCTATCGAGTAATTAACCAGCAAAAAACACCAGGCTAACAGTGCCAATTTTGATTTATCAGCCTTTATGTAAAATTGACCTTAAACCACAAGTCTAATAAAAATGTCAAATTTCAAAATGGATTGATGTACTGAAATTTGCTTGATAACTTTCGATCAGCCAAGTCCATAGATGATCCTGACTCAGTTTTGGGGATGATTTCGCAAAATTTGACAATTATAGAGCAGAAGACCATTGGAGCAATTATTTAAAAAGGATTATAATGATTAAAATTTTTTGACTCTAATCCAAACAGTTTGAGACAATTGCAAAAATGTAAACTTGATTGTTACAGAGCCACCTTGAGGTCAATGAGTGTCATTTTATGTGCCTGAGTAGTGGGTAGAATTTACAACCCACCTGCCACTTGTGGTGACTTGGTCTTACAGTTTACATTGCATTTAATTAAATTAACATTAAATAAAATCACATAAAGATTTAATGAGATAAGAAAATCTAATTGAATTAAAAGACAATAAAATAGAAGAACTCTAAAGAAGCTGAAATATATAAAATAAAATAAACATAAAACATAAAAAATAACATAAAATATAAAAAGTTAAATTAATCTAAGTTCATTCATTTAAATTATCAAAATAAAATAAAATCCAAATGGTCTATCAGAATGGTCAATATTCTTGGTTGCACAGGTTTATATGACTATTTAATATATTAAAATGGACCTAAAATGAAATAGAAAGAAAAAAAAATGGAGCAGTGTCTTACTGTCAGGAGCAGAGGGGCTGTCAAGTCTGACCTCCATTGGAACATCCAGCCGGTTTTTCACCATGAGGGCAGAACGAACAGTAATGACCTTCCTGGCACTGCCCTCCATTGTGATGGAGAAGACCACTCTGACGGGCGGCAGGGCTGAGAACTGAAGGGTTGAAGGTATTCACATACAAAATGTTGTGTTATTTCAACTACTACGCTGCCATGAAATGCTACAAACATTCAACCAGGCCTTTATTTGAATTATCATTATTATAAACAGGCCATTATTTCTAATGTCCCGATTTTATTAGTATGTGTCATCATATGTTAGTCAGAGTCCTCCCTGTTTTCTGATGTGCTCCGGTCTGATTTCACTGCTAATCAAAACTCAACACTTCCTCCATGTTTACATGTAGTCTTGGTACATTCGCTATCATATCCTTCACAATTTCATCCCAGTCACTCCTTCTTTGTCAATAAAACTCAGCATTCTCTTGTAGAGGTTTTACATTGAATGCCATGCAGCGACTCAAAGGGCATAATCCATCTAGACCTGAAACAATTAGTCAATTAATTTATTAGTCAACAGAAAAATAATTGGAAAAGATTTTGATAGTCCAATGCTTAAGTCATTTATCAAGCAAAATAAATCCCCTAGTTCCAGCTTCTAAATTGTCATAATTTGATATGTTTTACTTGTATCATGTGATAATTAACAGGTGCAAATCTTGAGTGGGTCGATGGTGATGGTGTCGTCTTGCATTCTGAGGAACTGTGATTGGATTTTGTCTATAATCTTATCTTCTATAGACTGTGTGAATAATTGGTTATTGAGAAAAATAATCAGCAGAATAATCAATAATGAGAAGGCCTTTAATTTGAAAGGCAATATTAAGATTCACGGAAACCTTCTAAAAAACTGTAGAAACTGTGATAGCAACAGCATTGATTACTGGCTCTGACAGGTCTGTTGTTGTATTGTTGGAATTAGTCCTGTATAAATGTGCATTATGCTGAGTTTATGCGAAACCATTAAAATACTGAGAATTCCATCTCAACTCATTGTATTAACCTGAACATTTATGTGTTTATGCTAGCTATTATTTGAAGACTGAGCCTTTTTTCTCCAAATCAAGGGTCTAAGGACAGAGGTTCTTGTATGCTGTACAGACTATAAAGCCTCGTGGGGCAAATTGTGATATATGATATTGAGGTATACAACTAAAATTAACTTGATTTAAACATTTATGGTACATACTTAAATGCTCATTTAAATCAACCCAACTATTATGTTTCCTGATGTATAATGCATTACATTACAGCAGCTATTGTGGCTATACACTCTATTCTAAATGCTTACTTTAATTGACTGCTCACTGATTTACAAACAAGACTTGCCAGACTTACATAAACATGTGGGTGGATGATATTGGTTCTGCTAATAGGACTGCCAACCTGTGGAAGAGTAAAGGAGAAAAGATATGATAAACTTTACCACACTGATCCCACATCAGGAAAATTCACTTGGTACAGTAGATCAACAGTTAAAGATGCAATTTGTAAAATATAGCCAGAATGTGAAGGTACCTCCAACAATATGGGGGGCAGCATATCACCAGAGTAACCGCCAACTATTGTTACTATACGGTCTGCTGTAGGTTAGTAATCTTGGGCTGTGTAATTATCTTTGTTTGTACCTACAGTATAGCGTCTGCTTGCTTGGTTAGCAGTGGAGCTAGTGGCTAGTGGTATACAGTACAGAGGGGATTTACAGTGGCTCCAATGAAGACTATGACCTTGGGAACGAACAGGACACAGCAAACAGGGACTGGAGAGAAGGGAAAGGGGCAGAGGAGCAAGATAGTCGGGCCTTTAGCAGCCAACGAAAACTGCATGTAGACATGGAATATTTTCACATTTTACTCTGTGAATTGAGGATTTACTTTGGGCAAACCAGAGGTGATTGTGGAAAGATAAACTGAGATGGTTTTGCTGACTTACATTTCTTTTATGTCTCATTTGAATGAAGGGTGATTTACGACGAGTTAACAAGGCAATTAAGTCCATCTTACTTCAGTAAAAGAGAGAAACTTGAATTCAGAAGGTGTACGGTTGTATTTTTCTGTTTAGTAAGGAAAGTAGGTGTAAGAATATTTCCTTTCTTGACATTTTGTGTTTGTTTTTTTTACTTATTAGACTAAACACTAAGACAGCTTGTAAAACTTAGCGAACTCACTATTCATATACACCTCCCAGCTGAAACTACAGGGGACTATCAGACTATCACCTCTAGAGGTACACAGTGGTATTAAGTGACAGTACGGCCAGGCTAGCTGGTTAGCATGCTAACTTCAGTGGATATATCTGCAACACCATACATAGACGTCTTTGACATCAACACTGTTGTTTCTTCACATTCTGTTGATAATCTTGTTGTGAGCAGTTTCACGTAGGAACTATAATGTATCACTTCACAAACTGAAACATACATTTACTCAAGATGAGAGGCTGTTGCTCATGACAGGGTGTGATGTAAACATCAATGGCACCTTTCTTGGCTGAGCTGTAAAGTTAGCTGGCTTAGTTAGCTTGCCTCTCATCCATGAGTAGATGCACTTCCTTCTGCACAGTGATACAGAAAGAAAATAGTTCCTACATGAAACTGCTCACAACAAGATATGTGGATTATCTTGAGTAACTGGGTCATGATTTCTGGAAAGAGACATTGCAGTTGAGTTTTTCACATGTTTTCAAATTTCAAATTTTAAACACCAAAACAATCTAGATGGATAAATAGCACTACTAGCCAGAATAAAATATGCATTTTTGATCAGAACAGAGGAAGAACCTGGTTCCAAAAAAGTTGGGACATTGTATAAAACTTAAACAGAACAGAATGCAATCATTTTCAACATGCTTATATGATAAGATATGTATAATAGATATAAAATATTAATGAATTAATAAATATTTATTAATTTTGTTTTTGAGGTTTCGACTTGTGCTCACAGTGTTGGAAGAGTTGTTTCTGTCCGCAGCTGCGTAACGAAAGAAAACACCCACTTTGTCCACAGACACCGGCTTAACTTGCTCCCAACCACACACCCGAACCAGCAGCTGGTGCAGCTTCAGGTCATGAGTATGTCTGCAGAGGAGGAGGAGGCAGCAAGGGCTTACACACTTCAGCACTCCATCATTTAGACTAGACTAGCGTGGTAGTTAACAACATTACTGAATGTTAGCGGAAAACCACATCACTGACGATGATAAACTCCAGCAAAGAACATATTGTTGCATTGGTAAAGTTCTTTTGCTTTTACCAGTCATCACACTATGAGGTAACAGATAGCAATTTTGTTACCAGCTTAACTGTAGAATAAATGCTGCTAGCAAGAGTAATCATGTCCTACTAATACTATTAAGTTAAATATGTTGGTAAGTCTCCAAATCCAGGCAATCAAGCTGATTTGTCACATTTTTAAGTATAACAGACAAATAAAGAAGAAGCCATGTACCATTACGTTACAGTGTGCAGTGAAACGTTAGCATACCAGTAAGAATAATGGACAGCCGAAGTCAAAAGTCATCATAAATCATAACCAATCTCATATTCAGTGAATAAGAGCCGTACCGGTGGCGAAGTTTCTCGCGGGCTTCAAACTCAAAGGGAATCTCCTCCCCAGGCAGCACCTCTCTCCACTGGCTGACATTGTGAGTGTCATCAGTTCCTGGACCGTGGACTTCTGAGATGGAGTCTGCACTACTGCTGTGAGACAGTGCCACCCTGTGGGGAACATGTGAATAGTTTTACCTGGAGTCATTTATCAAACACCGTTAAATGTAGTTATGTAGTTAAATTAATTTAACTTTCTCAACACATCTTCAAATAGTATAACTTTTATAAACAAAACATTCTCAGAGCTTTTACAGTGGGAGAGGTTAAAATGTTTGTTCTCAAGGTGGTGCTTTGGGAGCATGAATATGCTCAGTGAATTTCATGGTAACATACTTATTACTGTACAGTTCTTAAGATATCTTGCTCTGGAACAAAGTGTTGAACAGACAGACAAACCATCATCATCATCTTCAGAATGCGTTGTCGCATGTACACATACATGCTAATGCAGCACTGCTCCAATAATCTATGTTGAAAGTACAGTTGATTTGAATGCCCGTGTTCTTATTACTTAGAAGCTACACCGAGCAATGACACATGCACAATTTGGCACAAATTCAACAATAGGTGGTGATGTGACACCTTTTTCTTATAATATCAGGATGACATTGTTTAAAAGTCACCAAATCTGGCAATCATGTACAGTTTGTCATACCATAATCAGAATATTTTAGCTCCAGGTCAACTCATATAACTTCAAATGTTATCAAAATATTTTATGCACATATAACTGTGCTTCAGATTACCAAACTTGGTGCATATCAGTCAGATATAAGGTGACAATATGACACAATTTTCTTCTAATGTCACAAGGACATTTTTCATACTGTATGTCACCAAATTTGGTATGAACATCCAGTATGTTGCTCAGTATTGTAAAAAACTGACAATGCTTCCCTTTTTAAAAAGTTTTAAGTCTTGTTATTCCTTTTAATCTGCTAAACAAACAATTATGTTAACATAAATACACAGTGATGGCTATGATTATTCCTACCTTGTGGGGGTCGTAGTCAGAGTGGCAAACCACATGGTACATCCTGTGTGGTTGCGCAGCGCGTATGGCACAAATGGTTGTCTCCTCTTGGACAGTTTGACATCTGCTGGAAACAAAAATGAAAACTAGATCAGAGAGAAGGAGTGTGCGAGACCTCAGTACTAACTTTAGAAGTGCATGTTCAATTCTAACAGTCATGCGCTTGCTTTCTTCCTGTTCTCTGTTAACCTAAAAAGCACAAAAGGCACAAGTGCCTTGAACTTCTTTCCTTTAAACAAAAAGATCAACTTGAAACAGCTGTAGTACCTTGTGTGGCTCTGGACACTCATCAGGGGTTATTTATCTCAGCTTAAGGTTGGAGATTACAAAAAGCAAATTGAACAGAAAGCCTACATCATGAACTGGTGGTGTGAAAAGACACTTTTAAGTGCATTACGCAGTATTTCTAGAGCCAGACCCATACTAGTGCCTCAAAGCTAGATGCCCCTGCTGCTTTGTTTTTGACCAATTTGTTTAGAAATGGAAAATCATGCTTCCAGTTATTTTTCTACCAGCTTCCAGTTAGTTCTACACAAGAACATACAGTGTATACAGATCAATGTGTGGAATCAACTATAAACTAATAGCAAAGAAACATACAGAGCTATTTGTGGATCAAACAGATTTTCTGAGGCCACTGAAAGTAAACTTAAGCAATGTTCTGTTTTAGAGCATTTTGCTCTATACTTACCATCACACTGTAGTATTATTCATTTTTAAGATGTTTAAAATTTTACAAACTGCCAGAAAACTCATGGTGTATTTACTTGCCACAGTAAATGAGTAGAAATCGTATTGAACAAGAATAAAAATTCACACAAATGTATGCAGACTGCTGTTATTAAACAAATGCATCAACTTTTTGCCAAATGAAATCTTTGGCCAATGTACCATTGAGCCAAGCAAGACTGGCAACAGTTTAATCTCTGTGTCCGGCAGTTACTTTAGAATTTCGGTGGTTCATTTTTCGGCTCCTGCAGTCTAGTCTATGTGTCCTTGGGCAAGGTACCATCGATAAGTGAGTGTTCGTGTGAATGGTTATCACTCCTGATGAACAGGTGGCACCTTGCATGGCAGCCTCTGCCCTCATTGTATGAAAGTGTATGAATGTGTGAAGGCTGGCACATGTTGTAAAACGCTCTGAGTGGTCGTTAAGACGAGAGAAGCGCTATGTAAATCGGTCCATTTAGCATTTATTTTCCAGACTAACCCTTTAGTTTATATATAGCAGATGTCAAAACTCAAATATTTCAATTTTATTTTGATGCCCAAATTATTATAAAAACTACAGGACACAAAGAAACTGCCCAAATGTGCAATCAGATGATAAGTTTGACAGAACACAATCTAATGAGTTAAAGCTAAGAGACGAGTGTACTCTACTACATCCTTCACAACATGCAACATAAACATAGAAGATGACTGTGTCATAACCTCAAGTGAATTTTCACAATGGATTCACAATTAGTGGTCATGCAGAGGTAAGCAAATGACAAGCAAGTCATGCTGTTCAGGCAAAATACAAAGCAAAAAGAAGGTGAAACCGGTTTGGAAGATGAGGAATGAGGGGGGCAAGAGGAGAAGTAGGCCTGTTGCAGCTGGTTCTTAACTTCTTTTGGATACCTGTTGAGTTTGAATAAACTAGAGCCAGTGCTCAGTATGTTGTTCAGTGTAGCCACTAAACAGAATGTGTTAGTGCGCACACCCACAGTTAAGATTTCAGCTTAAAGATGGGTTTTCAGGGCTTCCAGATACTTTTTATAGATTATCCCGGATGAGTTGAATGGAGCCATGTTATGTTTTTTTGTTTGTTTTTTTAGATTAAAAAAAAAAGCCCCCAGATTCTTCACTTGTTTAGCTGCAACGCTGTTTTGCTGTGAAGCTCCAGAAACTGACTTTCCATCAGTATGAGGGTGAGTAGTTAATGACTGACCTTTAATGTTTGGGTGAACTATTCTTTTAAGTTTATACAGTTAGTCGAACCTGGGACACTTGGATACAAATACCATTACACTATTCTATGCATCTTAAAGAAAATGGACTATGCTATACAAAAGTTGTATTGGCCTTTCAGTAGATGCTTCACCATCTGTTCTTCCTCTGTTCTGGCTAGACCCACCTGTCGGACATCTGCACTTCTTGTTTATACAGTGGTCGGTTTTTAACAATCTGCTGGCAGGAAACATTTGAGGCTTTTGACTCTATTTTAATTGATCCTTATGACAAATCTGTATTGCCTTACAACACAGCAAGATGCCTGAGCACAATCCATGGTGACTGAATGAGGGCTTTGATTTGGAGAGTGCTGCTGAGGGAGACTGTCTAAACTCTGAACTGTACCTCTGGAGTGAATCTGCTGCTCGAGGCAGGTCAAGCTGGCTGTGCTCCTAGTTCTAAGGTGAGCAAGAGGAGCACCTGACAGCAGAGAGAGACAGTTACTACACAACAGAGACACATGCAGAGGTAACACATAAGAGGGTTAGAGGGTCATCATCCTCATTCTGTACTCTGTGTGCAAATCAATACTTTTAGGAATAGTGCAAGTCATGCTTCACTTCAAGTCATCTCCCTCATGTGCTCAGAACCAACATAACACAAGTCCATTAATTTTTAACTCAACTGAGGGACCAGAAGAACTTGGCTGATGAGTGGCAGGTTCATTTATTTGATTGATGCTACTCTTTCTTTGCTAGTATTAAAATAAACAATATCAGAAAAGGCTGGAGCAAAGCAGCTAAACCCCCTGCTCTGCCTACAGCTCTTCAGAATAAAGCAACCCATCAACCAAGTTTCTTCATACAACCAAAGTAACAAAACAAAGCCCTACCAGCCCTAAACCAGCTGCTATACAGACAACTGGTGTTACTCTCTGTTTTTCTTATTATCAACAAATCTCATGAAAGTATCATAAACAGCTATATTGTAGTGTCTTTTACTTCCCGACTCCCAGACTTCCTGTCAGTGGCTCTCTCAGCCCCCAGCCCATTGGTTCCTACTGAAGATGTAAATCTTTAAAAACACCTCACAAATATCATCTTTTTAAACAAGTCATTTCCCAAAACAGCTGGTCACTCTGTTTTTTTTTGCAAACAAGAGGTAATACTGCTTTTGTTGGGGACTATTTTCAGTGGCAGATTTATCCAACTTGGGTCTCTACTGAGTATTTATGGCAGCAGGAAGGTGTCAATTAATTAACTATAGTGTCTGTGTTCAGGGCTGCGAAGGAACATGTCGCCCAGTGCAAAAGTGTGAATCACTGATGTGTTTTCAAAAACATTTTGGACAACAATGGAGCTCTGTGGCAGAGAGGAAATAAATAAATCAGGTTTTTATACAAACACGTTAGCAGATACATTCACTGTTGGTCTGGCTCTGCACGTGAGATTTGTTGATAATGAGAAAAATATAGAATACCTCAATCAGGACTTATAACGTGTGCTGACAACAATGTCTTTTAGTGTCCTTTGAGTTGGTAGATACACAAATAACTGACGGAAATGTCATGCAGATTGTGTTGCTAATTTAGCAAGTTAGTTCTGACTAGCTCTGGTATGTACAACTACAAAAACAATAGCAAATTAAGATGAAATGTACTAATACAAGAAAAACTATAAAAGGCTACCTATGCCAAAGCATTTAAAACATTCTATTATCTTTTCATTTATTTAGATTTTTAAATACATTAAAATTTGTTATCCCAGATGTCGTATGTGGCCATTAATTCAAAACAATTTTTTGAGTTTTTGTTTGTGGTACTGTGTGTAGCTGGAACTCACTCTGTCCAAAGCTGGGTGGGTCGACTGAGGAGCCCATCCAAGGCAGAGGGGGTGAAGACTGGGGGGTCTGCTCCTCCTCGTTACAGTAGTCAGCCATCCACGAGCTCTTGGTGGTGTTGTATTGTTCTGGAAGGACCAGATAAAGACATTTCTGGTTTGACACTATAACTGGCAACTAGAAACAAGTGGTACTGAGTGATGTGATTAAACATATTAAACATATTGTGTGAACCCCAAAACACTGTTAATAATAATAATCATCATAAATAAAATAAAATAAATAAAATAATAAAAATTAAAGATTAAAATAATTAATATTAAATAAAAAAATAAAAAAATAAAGTGCAAAATTGTGGCCTAAGGTTTGCGCAAAAATTAAATTTTATGACAGAGATGCGCACTGGCAGCTTAGCTAGCTGTGCAGTCCGTGCAGAATTTACTCACCCAACAGAACAGAAGTGATGTTCACGTCCAGTCTCTGCTTGGCTTGAATCCCCATCTTCAGACGAGGAGGGTGGAGACGGCCGGCGGCCTGCTGCTGCCAGGACAGGAAGCAGGGCCAGGGCTCGATGAAGGGCTCCCAGCCTGACAAAAGCACATGATAACGATATGAACCCTGCAGCTTTAAACTAAGTTATGTTTTGTCATTCATTAAAAGTCTCTGCTGATCGACCCTCGATCCCTAGTTTTAACACTATTGATGTCAAATGATGCCATGAACACATTCCATATACAACATCTTGTTGGGAAAGAATATTAAAATATATTAAACACAGATTCTTTTTCATTCTTACTGACCACCAGAGGCAGTACTTAACACTGGATGTTATCTGTCTCTCGCACGCAGCAGTCGAGTATTCAGTATCAACAAAGTCATGTGACCTATGATGATGTAGGGCAATCCCGTTGGCAAGCCCCCATCATCATGCCGCTGTTTGTTTCTTCTTGCAGGTAACCTGTGAATGCAGGCTGAGCAATAGCCGGTGACTCTTTGCTAGTAGCCCTGTGAGCACATGGTTGGTGCTGTGTTTTCATCCTGCGATTAGCTGCAAGTAAACAACTGCTAGCTGTCAGACTAGTGTTTTGTGGGTACTCTCAGCACATAAATTTACAAATAGGCTAACACATGTCTCTTTGCCAGCTCTGCTAAGCTAGTCAAGTTAAGTATTCACTTTTTGTTAGCTTTACAGCATTCTTTTAAAGGACCAGTGTGTAGGATTTAGTGGCAACTAGCAGGGGAAGCCTGGCTGGCTCCATCTCCTTTGTGTAACTTGTACTGTATTGACTTATTGTACTTACCTTTAGATATTAATGAGGCCCACAATCTTGTGTCAAATTATAACAAAAGTGCAGATTTGAGTCAAAGTGGGCTTCTTTTAATTAACGTCAGGAGCAACAGAATTTTATGAAATCTGGATGATGACTGGAGTTCTTTGTCTTTCGGAATCTTGACAAGACGATAGGGACAATGTAACTTTGCTGATATCAAATACATGACTGATAAAGTGTTAAGCACAGGCTTTGTTGGTCATCCAGAATTCACAGAACCGTAGTTACAAAAATAACTCTTATTTAAATAATAACTTATTTTGATAAGTTATTTTTTAAATCAAGTCTGAACAAACATGGTGCTGATTTCCCTTCATGACCAATAAGAAGTTTCTCCAAAACTTTGACTGAAAAGTACACAATATATCACATTCACATTAAAACATTAACTCTGCAAGTGAATCTCATTACCCGACAGCTCTCTGTTGTAGTAGTCTCCACACAGAGTGAAGCTGGCGTTGCCTTCCTGGGTGGAACCAATGCGCTGCAGCACATAAAGCCCTGCAATAGCAAACAGTCTGCAGATCACAATCAGGCTGAGATACAAGATGTTTATCCTCAACGTCCTGGATGTGTATTTTTTAAGTACTGTTATTTGTGGTGTGGTGACTGACTCTTAGCTAGTTCTTTTAACTTACTATTACAGTCTTCAATGTATAATTCTGGATGTAATTCTTTTTTTGTTTAAGATTATATTTTGGCGGGGTGCCTTTATTTGATAGTGAGAGTAGAGATTCAGACAGGAAATTAGGGTAGAGAAAGAGAGAGAGAGAGAGAGAGAGAGAGAGAGAGAGAGAGAGAGAGAGAGAGAGAGAGAGAGAGAGAGAGATA
>JBBPCS010000137.1:119853-171651 GCA_037974645.1 Hollardia meadi
AAAATCAAAGAGCTTGTGGTGGACTACAATGCTTCAAATATGGATGTTGCAGCAAAGAAGCTCTAAATTCTGAAACATGGATTCTTCACACATGTTCAACTGGGCAGCACAGAAGATCTATACAATCAGCACCGTTTGTGTGAAATTTTGTCATAATTAATGTATGAATTCTTGAGTTATGACGTAAAATTTGCTTAAAAGGTCACAGTGACCTTGACCTTTGACGTCTGACCACCAAAATCTAGTCAGTTCATCCTTGAGCCCCAAGTGAATGTTTGTGCCAAATTTGAAGAAATTCCCTCAAAGCATTCCTGAGATATCACGTTCAAAAGCGTGGGATTGATGTGAGGTCACAGTGACCTTGACCTTTGACCTCCAAAATCTAATCAGTTCATCCTTGAGTCCAAGTGAAGGATTTCCGTCAAGTTGTTCCTGAGGTATTGCGTTCACAAGAATGGGATGGACGGACAACCTGAAAACATCCGGTCGCGGCTTTCGTCGGTGCGGAGGCATAACCTTAACCACAACCCTTTTGTATGCATATAAAATTAGCTTTTATTTCAACGTATGAAAAATGGGTGCAATAACAAAAGTGTTGAATTTATATTTTTGTTTAGCATATGTGGATCTTTCCACATTACACCATATGTATAGCTATTTATATATTTGGAAAAAAATTGCAAATCTAAATTGTTTTTCTAGGGCTGTAAAAGGATTGTAAAGGCCCACCTTGCTAAAGATCGATTGGGTTCAGTGGGTTTGGGCCTGTCCAAGAGCTCCAGACTAACATCCATCATATCCACCAGGAATGACAAGTTGGTGTAGACATCTCCACTTAACACCGTCTGAAGAGAGACATCAGTTTATAAACTAGAGCACATCGGGGAGTATTTAGAAATGAGAATGAGAATGAAAATATGTAGCCTGAAGGCATCACAGTGTTGGTGAGAACATAATTGTAAAGGTGGGTCTAAGGAGACTGTATGCTTCAGAGTGTAAAGCAATTCCCTTGAAGCCTGTTTGTAATTTGTGATTTTGGGCTATAGATAAAACTGACTAAAGTTGTTCATTTAAGTATTTATTTTAATATCTATGTATCTAGTTGTATTTAAGTGTTTATTTTATTAAAGTAATTTACATCATATTAAGCTTTAGCCATATTTAAAGGATATTATACATCCTAGTGTTGTGTTTGTGTGTTCATAAATATGTAGCACAGACTGCAGTAAACTGTTCAGTTGGTTGGTCAGTGCACATGTGGTTGCCTGCTTTCTCACATAGGTGCTAGGGTCCTGCAGGTTGTAGGGTCGCAGGAAATCTTCAACAGGCTCTCCCAGGTTGTTCTCCAGCAGACCTCGGATCAGGTGGTAATGCTCCAGGTCCAGAGAGCAGTGTACTGATGACATGCTGCCGTGGATGGACATGTCAGGTACTGCATGGCTCAGCTCCCTGACAACACCAATGAACAGAAGCGTGAATTTGGGTAACTAGCTTGTAGTACGATCCTATACTGACACTGGGTACACATTCGTACCTACTGCCTTCTTACAGACAAAGCTAAAACGTCACCAGGCCCAGTCCCATTCTGAACAACTGCTGTCCATAAGCCATCCACACATTACTCATGTAAAAGAGTTAGTGCAGTTAAAACACTTAGGTATAATGCTATTAAAGCTTATGTACTAAAACTCAGTGCCAAGTAGTGAAACGGTGAATTCAATGGTATTAAAAAACAAAAAATCAAGCCAAGGAGACCACTTCTGGTGGACCACACTAGAGCCGAATAATGGCAGTAAATACTAGACTTGTATGTAACGGGTGGTAGGAATGAGGATGGCTGTGTTGCTCTATTTCTGCTCCACGTATAACAAGGCAACTGTTTGACAAAGCGTAACAGCAAATTGGTAAAGCAATTGTTAAACAAAAAAGTCACATTGTTGTAAGATTGTCTTCCTGTCCCCTACTGGTCAAAATTGCTTGATGCAGCTTTATTTATACTAATGAACATAACAAATATATTGGCAGTATTTTTAAACTCTGCATTTTAAAGCATTGAGGAGTTTGGGGAAAATTTAATTGAGTTTCTTAAAGGGTAAATATATGATATTTTAAACATTAATATAGCAGCAAACAGCTAGTTGCTTTGTAAAGATATTCTGAAATAATGGTGCCCTGAGCGGAGAATAACCTGAGCTTCTGTGTTCTTTTTGTTGGTAGTCGGCAGGTTATCGCATGTGAGTGTGCATGTCAGTGCACAACAGCAGTCCATGTTAGTGTATGCGAGTCCCTCTTTGTCCTCCTAATGTCTGTTTCCAACATGGCGGCCAGGTAAGAAACCTTCTACTATTATAGCTAAACAGTGCACTAAAATATGGTTCTGAAAACATTTGAAGCGAGAAATAGGCTATGTAGTAACAAGACCTCAAATTAAATTTAATCAGCACTGCCTAATTTTACAGTTTGATTTGGGTTTTGATGAGTTTTGTTTTGAAACAAAACACAAAATAGGGCCAACTTGTCATAAGCCCTTTTAACAAAGACCCTTCTCTACACTGAACAAAACAACGGAGTGTGTGATTTTAGATAGCATGCCAGCATTCCACAAGCAAAAGAAACCCATCTGCTTGGAGGGTAAGGAGCTCCCGGACCTTGAGATGTGTCCCCAATTTGCAGATATTTTCAGTTGGTTTTCTTCTTTGAGTTAGCTGCTAACTGCTGCTAGCTGCTTTTTAAATCTCCCAGCCGTGGGTTGCACACATAACAAAACGTCACACTCCTGTCCCATCCTGCCGCCTCGCCGGGTAACTCCGTTCATACAGACATTGATTCGGCACATTAATACCTCCGCTGCCGGCTCAGACGCGGAACAACAATGACTCCCCATTCCACCTTTGTAACTTTTGTACAGAAGAGCGAGGCCAATAGAGCTAAGCAGTACTGTAAAATATGGTTCTGAGCTTTAAAGAGAGAAATAGACTATGTAGTAACAAAATGTTGAATAATAATTGATCAACACTGCCTAATTTTACAGTCTGATCTGATCTTTATTTAAATCAACTGCAGAGAGGCTTTTATTTGAATCAGGCTTGTATAAGTAATTGGCTATATTTTCGTATAAAAATTTCTCGAAACTGCTCCCATTTTCCCTTTTACATTTTTGTTAGAACGTTATCTGTTAATAAAAACTAAAAGTGGAGTGGAGACTGGGCCGTAGTCCTCAACATGATTTCCCTGTTAAAAGGTCATAACGTATACTACAAATAAAGCGAAGGAGGGCATACTTGTCAAGGTTGCGTTCCACTTTAAGCTTGAGGCGGCAGCAGTCTTTTAGCAGGTTGTCTCTGGTGCGACGAACAGAGTACGAAGGAAAGATGAGGTCTGCAGATTCGGGAGATTTACCACCACTGTCCCAGGGCTGACAGGGCAGACGCTCTGCAGCAAAGATATCCATCTCTTGCAGGTCCAGAGCAATGCAGTCCAACAGGCACACATGGTCTTCTAAAGCGGCAAATGATATGAAATCACAATAACTACAACTTTTTTACATGCATACAGTGGAGAGACAAAAGAACGACAAAAGTGATTGGGGACTGCAGACTGCGTTTTGTCTTAGGTTGATTTTGTTACGTGAGTCTAGTTCAAATTCAAATCTTCTTATTGTCGAGGTCCACATTTTCAGGTGTCTCAGCTCCATCTATATATAGTGCTTGCAAGTGCACTGTATCTTACAAACTATGCAGCGATGCCTACCTAAGCTGTGAGGGCCATCATCCTCAGGGATCCTCCCTGTATCTGGGGCCTGTGGCCTGCCAAGGGTGAACCCTGCAGAGAAGGAAGAGCTGGAGGGAGAGGTTCTAGGCTTCTGCTGCTCACTACTCCCTGCTGCACTTCGGACACGCTCCTTTGTTAAGAAAAGAAAAGAAAGACAAGAGACATACAGTTGCACATTAAGCAAGCAAAATACCACATACGTACATACAAAAGCAGATGATTAATTTTTAAAGGGGCCAATTCACAAAATAAACACAACATCATTCACCAAGTGGATCTGATACGGTTTTAATAAATACTAATCATTCAGTCTCCATGCTTTGTTTTACTATCGTCCTTACCAATTCCTCTTCACTTAAAAAAAATTGTGCAGAGGACAGTGCTAAATCTTAATGTTATAGGAGGGCTGGGGCATGTAGTTTTACAACTGAGAACAGGTGTTTCTGTCAATGTTCCAACTGCTTGATGAAGGTGATAGCTCACTGAATTCCCCTTTAAAAAATAACTCATCAACAGTGCCATTATCTCCTAAGCCAAAAAACCCCCTATTCAAAATAGCGTTTGAATTCCTTTTAAAAGGAATTACTTGAACTATTACCATGGATTTTTGAACATTTGGACCCAGTGGGTCACACACTGGGAAAACACATTCTCAATGACAACAAAGTCAAATCAACGAAACACTGGTATTTCAAGATCAAATTGTAACAAAACAATACACCAACCTTTGCCAGTAAGTTCTCTGATCATTGGATATAGCATATGACTTAAGGCAGCGACTGTTGAGCCAATTATAGTTCTAATTTGGGTGTCATGCCATTCAACCAGGATGCAAAAACAGGTCAATTGGTGTTGACAGCCAGGAGATAAAATCATACAGTGTGGTGTTATGTTATTGTCTTCTGACATGAATGACTGTTAAAACTGTAAACTTGACTGTCATCTCACACCAGGGGAAATACTACTTAATACTACGTAATGTGAAGAAACCATTTCATAGACTTGAGGTACCTGTATCATAGCATCATGACGTATCATAGCATCATGATACAGGTACCCCCTTTATCCTGCCATTTAATCATCCCATCACACTGGTAGTTATACACCGATCAGCCACAACATTAAAACCACTGACAGATGAAGTGAATGACATTAATCATGGCACACATTGTCCTGCTGGGGGACCAATGTCATTGGAATGTGCCGGTCCCATGGGGGGGTGTGCTTGATCTGCAAGGGTGTTTGGGCGGATGGTTTGTGTCAGTTGGCATCCACATGAATGCCAGGATCCAGGGTTTCCCAGCAGAATATTGCACTGTAGCGAGATGGTCAGTGTTATTCATTTCAACTGTCAGTGGTTTTAATGTTGTGGCTGGTCGGTGTGTATAGTCATGGGATGAGAGATGAGGGGTCAAATTCATTTGAACATCACATCAGTCATATAATACAAACACGATTAAGGAGCTGGGAAAGTTGGTGTATTCCAGACATGCAACATATTTTAGCAGAAAGCTCAGTCCATCGCAGACAAACAGCAAACCTGGACAATATTTCATTATAAACTAAAGCAACGTAACACTAAATCATTTGAATCTGTATCACCAGAGGATCAGAAATACAAGAGCATTATAAATCAATACAATCCAAACCAAATGCTGTAACAAAGTTCAAAACTGCTGCCTGTGTCAAAGAAATTTTTTGACATATTCCATCACCTATAAGCTGTCTGTAGTGTGTTACTGGGATAGTTTCTGCTACTGAGAAAGTAAAAGTGTGATATTGTATCAACCCTTTTTCACAGCAAAAAGCAAAAGCATGCCATTGTACCTTGTAATGGGATGGATCCTTGTATGAATTTGCATGCAGTATAAAATTCTTCACAAAAACACAAGATGCATATGAAAAAAACATATCTCCTTCCAAAATACACAGCTAGCTTAATTAGATTATTGATGATTAGACACAAGATCAATCTCAAAACTGGCTTAAAATATATCCTGAATCTATGAATGTGCATTTGTTTTTTTTGTGTTTTTTTCAAAAGATGTTTGTAACTTCACTGAAAGCCCCAGTCTCAATGTACAGTATGACTTTGCGTACTGGACTATGGCTTTAAAACTAGTTGTGATGTCAGAAAATCGCCTGCCTTAATTCATGGTTTAAACTGAGATTTAGAGCAAGCACTGAGAAACTGTCCTCCTTCAAGTCAGAATAATAAATATGTAAATAATGTAAATAATTGAAGTTCTGAATTAAACTAAAGCCGTAACTGAACTGAAATGAGACTGGATTTCGTAGGCCAAGTTTAACTAACTGGGCCCTGACTTTAAATGGTAAAGTAAGATAAAGATTGGTAACAACCATAATAACCAAAATGTTGGACTGCTTCTTTAAAAACACACATTTAAACAAATGAGTGGTTACATAAAACCAAACACAATTAGAGACTTTGACAAGGTTTAGTTATGGAACAATACTTGACATTCTTCAGTAAACCATCAGGCAATGCTGTATTCATTGAGCATTTCAGATCAGATTCAGATGGTAAGGTAATTTACTAAAATAAGAAGATAATGAAAAATCATCAGTGCAAGATTTCCTTTGTTTTTTTCGGGATGTTGGTAGTATCAAAAATCAGGTGGTAAAAGGTAATCCTAAATTTTTAAAACTTGGGTAATACCATTTAATTAATTAATGAATACAGCAAAATTAGACAAAAGAAGAGGATAAGAAAGGACGGTCATGGAGCATTGCACGGGTGGATGAATGGGCAGCGCGACTCACCAGAGAAGGGAAAAAGGCATGTGCCATGGTGAGTTTCTCTACCTTGTCTCTGAGGGAAAAAGTCCCATGAGCCCCAGCCGGTAGGAAGCAGCTCTGCACTCTCAGCTGGCCGAGGTTGGCCACGATGACCCTTGATGACCGAGAGCTCTCTGGAATTAGAATAACTGGGGCGCCGGCCTCAATATCCAGCAGAACCCTGGATGCCCGCTGAGGATGCTCCCGTACCTGCAGGGAGAGGCAGGAGAAAGAGAGCAGAGAGGACAAGGTGAGAGTGAAAAGACAGAGTAGAGGAAAGTGTAGGAGAAAATTCTATTTAGACAATAAGCAGCTGAAAAATATTATTCTGACATTAAAAATATTACTAGATAATATACATTGTGTAAGACCTGCATGGATGTTATCTGAATCAAACACTCACCCTGCAATCCATAGAAATGATATTGGGGCAACCTGGAGTTATCTTTCTTACAATATGCGACTCTCTCACGATAGAGACCCAGCAAACAGTACTCACAGCCTGGCCCTCCATTGCGGCCCTCTGCCTGCCAAGGACATCCTGCAGCTGGGTGAAATGTTGGATGAATGCCACCACCTCAGCCTGGAAGCGCTGGGTGTGGACGTACTGCACTGAGGCCATCTGCAAGGACACCTTGATGTCACATTCTCGCTCCAGGTAAGGATCAGGCTGCCCGTATCTGAATGGACCAAAATACAAAGGTGACTTGAAAAAGACCAATTCCTCCATATTCTTCTTCTTCAGTATCATGCAGAGTAATTGTCTGTTGAAACTATTGTGATATATACTTATGGATGTTAAAAATGAGGGCCTCTCCTCCTCGTGTGGTGAAGCGCTCTCTGTAGAGATCACCATGTGGGGTAAGGTCACTCAGGGACAAACTTCCTAAACTGCCTTGTAGAGCCAGGTCCCCATCTGAAATATTAATTACAATAATATAATGTAATTACAATAACATCAAATTCTTTTCAGCATAGTTAGGTAAAAAAAATGTGTGGAGGGGTTGTTTTATCAAAGCAAAATGAATTGGAAGTTTTTCACCCACCCAACAATTCCAGATGAGCAGATAATTTGGATACACTAGCTCTGGCAAGCTCGTTGAACTTCTTGTTCAGTATAAGAGACAAAGAATGAACCTAAAGAAAAAAACATGGCACAGCTTTAGCCATGAATGTTTCACCTAGAATGACAGAGAGAAAATTAACATAATAACATTTTGTACAGGTTATTAGCCACCACATTGGTTATTTTATGACCATACAATAACTGTCAGCTGAAAATGATAAAGAATGGCTCTGTAAAATAAAGCAGCTACAACTTCTACCATGGTTTAAAAGTGTAGTACAGCCCATCAGTCCATCCCAACGGTGGATTGTAATGTAGATCAGAACAATCTTTTAAAAAGCTGCTTGGAGTGGCATAAGAAATAACATTATTTATTCATACAGTATCAACAGCAACATTTGCTCCTACAGTGCATGAAAATGTTACTGCAGCCTACCAACTTGACTTGTATTATTTGGACAGCCCAACCATTCCAACTAGATCCACCAGGTCCAGTGACTTACCTTTAGGTCCACTTTAGTGTTGACGGCCTCTGTTGTCTCCTCACTTACATCTTGCTCATACGGAGGATTTCCTGGGACCAGTTCAGGTGACATAGGGTGCACCTTCACTGCATGATTACTGGCTGTGGAGCCAATACTAAAGAAGTCCAGGATAACCACCCATGTCTGCAGTGTAATCAGAACGTCCAGGCAGTTAAAGTCAACATCCACACTTCTTCCCACACCGCCATAGCGCGTTTTATACTCTGGATGGTTCTGGTCTACCAGTAGCACATTGATATGAACTAATGAGTCGTCAAAGTCCGGGGGTGGCTCTGGAGATGGGGTATGGTGGGTAGGAGAGGGAGGTGGAGTGCTAGGACAGTCTGGGTCCCTCTTGGATTTGCGACTACTAGCTGAAGGGGTGCTGGGATGCCTCTGGTAGAGCTGGAAGACGTTCTGGGCCTCCTCCATGTGGGCAGGCAGTGAGCGGGGCATGTCTGGGAACAGGGCATTGGATGCTGATGGACAGCTTTGGGAAAGGTACTCCTTTGGACTGAAGGTGGAGGGCTTGGGAGCTCCACGAGACACCATCAAATGTTTGTACTTAGACTCAGGGTTCTGCTCCAGGAGGTCCTCCATTAGCAGGGAGCGCAGAGCCAGCTGGACTGCCAGTAGGTGAGGGTGGTCTTTGGTAAAGTCTCCCTCCAAGTCTTGGAAGCGCAGACTGACTAAGCCCTGGGAGCCCTGGGTCAGGTCAGCACTGAGTTGGACCTGCAATTCTGCAACATGCAAGGTGACTTTGAGCTGAGTGAATGAGGGAGAGTGAGGAGCGGGTTTGTGAGACTGCAGAGGTAAAGGAGAGGAAAGCAACGAGTGGGAGAAGCTGATATGGGGAGGGTCCCTTGCAAATAGCCCTCCCTGAGGGTCAGGAAAGCGGTGAGGTCTGGTGGAAGAAGGAGTTGGTGGTGGAGGTGTTGGCGGTTGGCTGGGTGTGGCACGTTGCTCCTCAATCAGGGATAAATTGTCCAGTGTCTGGAGGACTTGTTCATACACAGGCTTGCACAGGAACACCTATCACCAGAGTGTCAGATATTGAAACAATCAATAACCAGTCAATAACCCCACATCAAAACTTTAATTTAAAGGTGAGAGGAGCTATGCTGAAATTACAGGAGGTCACCATAATTCATTCACTAATAAGAACGTTAAAGGTATAATGTGTCCTGCTCTAACACTAACAAACTTACAGGAGAATGAGGCAGATGTCAGTCAAGCCCATAAAAGGCTGAGATGAGGTCTAGGAGCCAAAATAATAAAAATTACAAGTGCGAGTAAGAGTTTACAGTGGTTTTTGCAGGGCCTTCAAAAAATGTAACTAAAGATTTGGTTCGAAATGGATGGCAAAAAAGGCCCTTAGAGAGACCTACACTTGCAATGTAATGTAACCACAATGGAAGTATCTATGTATGTATTTATACGTGCGTATGTATATATGTATGTATGTAAAGGGGTGGAATTATCAGGTTACATTTACTCAAGTTACTGTAATTATGTCCATTTTTGTGTACTTTTTTGAGTACTTTTTATAACAAGTCATGTACTTCGCTACATTTCAAGGTGAATCTGATACTAAAAATGAATACACTAAAACTAAAAATGACACCATCATAGGCTAAGGTTTGTATTATTGTACCTCGCCATAGTTAAAAAAGAGGCTGCATGTACCTCGATCAATCACTGATTTAATGCTAAGTGACACAAAGCAAACACACCCTGATACATGATTAACAGGTGATGCTGGTTTGGCAAAATGCTAAAAGCTAAAATGCTCACCGTGGATCCTCAGCTGTGATTTCTAAATTTGCTACATTGCTTATCAACTTCGACCTTCAGTGAAGTGTGTAAGGACTCTCTGCTCTTTCCATTTCTGTCAAAACTGTGACAGCATACGAATGAATTCTTGAGTCATGGCTAATAACTTTTATGAGGTCAATGGGACCCTTGAGCTTTGACCACCAGATTTTTTGTGCCAAATTTGAAGAAATCCCCTCAAAGCTTTCATGCAATATCCCGTTCACAAGAATGGGATGGAAAGACTGACAACCCAAAAACATGCCATGCCTCTGGCCAAGGCAATCGCTGATGCAGAGCCATAACAATTGTGTGAGCTCTCAGTATGACATGACTGTTTTACTGATGGAATTAGCACTGTGGTTTACTGAATAACTACTCTGTGAGTCATTATAATAGAGCTAATCTCATCTTTTTTTCTTTTTTTTTACAAGCCCTTTATTGGAGACTAGTCTTTCTTTGTTAAAGTTGGCCACAAAAGAATGACTTATTACTTGCGTATTATTATTATTATTATTAATTGATAAAGTGTATACCTGTACAGGGTTGACAAATTTGCCCTCAACTCTTAGCAGCCCTGTGCTCTTGCAGGGCTCCTCTGTGGTGAGGAAGGTAAACTGGGCATCTTCATCAATGGGGACTTTCTCCAGGGTGAACTGTATTGTGGTGTCTTTCAATATATGAAAGGCTGATGAAGAAAATAAATTAAGTGAACTTGCGTGACAAACTGCATATAAAATGTATGCTTGCATTACAAAGAACATAGACTCTAGCATTTGAAATACACCCACCCTTAAAATTTGTAACATTCTTACCTTTACCGCGGCTGAGGGATTCAAAGAAGTCATGACGTGTGAACTGTGGTTCATCCTGATTGATGCTCCCATTGTGGGATGGTGACATGCTTACAGCAGTATCCCCTCTAGGTGCCCTTTTCAAAACCAAATGACTCATGTTTAATGAATACAGTCGAATATCTTTCACTAACACCTGCAACCTCTCTCCTTCAGAGTCATGCCCAGGAACAAAATTCTGGATTGTTATGCTTCCCAGATGACCAACCAAAAGCTCAGGGTGTCCGGGTTTACGAGGAATGGACACAACTGGTGATTCAATGCTGATATTAAGGGTCAGCTTCACCAAGAATGTATCTAAGGTGGATTCAGGTTCTTCCATGGGAAGATCTTCCTCTTCCTCGAATGGATAAGCCCAGCTTTGACTCTGAGTTCGAGTTCTCCGTGAGGGAGTCTCAAAAAGTGAAACCATACCGCTATACTCTGCCGTCTTGGTGGCTAGAACTGTCGACACTTTGGTGGCAGCACTTTTTAGCATGGAGCGGAAATTGTCTTCTACTTCGTTGGCAGACAGACTCAGCTCCTTCAGGAACTTGGCTGAGTGGTTATAGTGCAAGGATGCCATTTGAAGTTGCAAGAAACACTCCCCTTGGGATTTCTCCATAAGGCGAAAATTTAAAGCCTCTGATGGAGAACCTCCTGTGTCAGCAAGAAATGGTAATCCGCCAAGAGTTGAGGAGCTGTCTTCAACACTGCCAATGCTGACTACAAACAGGCTCCTGCCTCCTTCCTGTGCCAGGTCAACCAACTGCATGGACCCAAGTGAACCATTGATGTCCAACCGACTGCCCATGGACACATTGACCTTGGTGCCAGTGATGCTGGCAGTGGCAATCTTCAACCCTTTCTTCTCAGCACCCAGGACAGTGCCACTGGACACGGTCCGAAGCAGAAGCAGGTTAAGGCGGTGGATCTCCACAGTCAGCTCTTTGTTCTGGTCATAGGTGGCCTTATATGCTCCCTCCCCTTCCTCACTGTTAGGCTGCTTAGTATGTTGTTGTGCTGATGATGTCCAGGAGGTGCTTTCTTCTTTGGGGAAAGACTTCTGGAGGAACTTAAGTAGCTCCACCATGGTCTCAGGGTTGAGAATGATGTCCAGGTTATTGACCTGCATAGTTGTCACCTGAAGGGAGCTGTCCAGGTTCATGGAGGGGCAGTCTGAGCTCACAAACTGGTACTCAAGCTTAATCAGGGCCTCCTGGTCTTTCAGAAAAGAACTGAAGGGGGAGACTCTATCCATGGGAATACCAGAGGATGACTCAGTATGGTGGCCCTGATGCTGGGGAGACGTGCCATCAGACGACACAGGGGATGAAGGCTGGCTCTCTCGGAGGCTGCCTGTGGGTATGTCAAAACTGAGATGCTTATGAGAAGCCACAAGGAGGTCGAAGTCTGAGCCATAGGTCTGTAAGGTGTCCACTAGCAGAAGACCATGGACGGTCAGAGAGACTTCAGCATCATATGGCCGTTTGACAAAATGAGCATTTGTGCCAAATACCTTGAGAACAGATATATAGCGGCCATCACTCTCTACACCAAGCTGCATATAGTTAATGTTAAATTCAGCTAATAGTAGACGCGATTCTACCAGGACTTCCCGTGTGTGCTGCTCTAAAGTCATCACACTCTGGGTCAGGTTCTTGGCTGAACCTTGCAGCCTCCAGGCACTGTCCTCCCTCTGAAAGATCTTGTCATGGCGGAGAGTAAGAGGGTCAGGAGGGCCTGTCTCTTGGCTTTTATCCCCTTCACTAACAGATGGACTGCTTAGCCTAGCCAAACAACTTCTAAGGGCAGTCATCTTTTCAAAGTTGATATGGACCTTGAGGTCTGGTAGGGTTCCTGACAGCACGGCCCCAGGGAGCTGGGGGTCTGATGTGTAGCGCAGTCTCTGCTCAAGTTGCAGCAGGACATTAAACTTCTCCACCACATGAGTGGGCCCTACCTCACTCTCTTGAAGGTGTTTCCAGTTGTCCTTACAGCGACCAACCATTATCTGCATGTCCTTAAAGGACAAGGAGTATTTTTCATAAAACTTTCTGCTGTAGGCCTGTGCACTTTCAGGGGATCTGATGCTGGGAAGTTCAGGGCTTTTGGCTGGTTCTTTTAAAGGCATGTCTAGTTCAGGTGGTGGAGACTCTGGCGGGGTGGCAAGGGGTGTCTGGTACTCATCATCACTCATGTCTTCCCTTTCAGGTTGAGTAGCTTTTGAGCTGGCCTTAGTGTCATCTTCAAAGAAAATAAATAACAGCAGGCGTCAGCCAAGTTAGAAATACCTCATTGGGCCAAAGAATGAATACATTTGGGTGTACCTTTTGGTAAAAAGGTTAATTGTTTTACCTTGAGAGTTTGTGAGGAGAATTCTGCCTAAATCGACTACAACAAGCATCGGGTCCCCTGACTGGAAGTCATCTGGGAAAATCACCTGGGGTGCACAAATGTCCAATTTCATGGTCCAACGCTTACTGTTTTCCTGCAAAGCAGACACATCAGTGGTATTAAGAAATGATTCAACTACCAATAATTTCATGCTACCATCCAGGGAATCTTACTTACAATAAACTCTCCCACGAGTAGTTGATCAATGGTTTGTCGGATCTCTGCCTTGGTTTGCATCTTTAGCTTGTTGTACTGCCTCCTGGCAGCCTCTGCCACTCTCAGCTCAAGCTCAGACTGATAGCCAAAACCTGGATATCAAAGAAATGTGTTAAAAATGCAATAATTTGCAAGTCCTTACACTTAATTTCAATAATAAAAAATACTTTTTATTCATAAAATGTAAAAAAAAAAGTTGTTAAATTCAGAGTAAGGTGGTTAAATTCAAAGTAAAGTGGATTAATTCCATCTTTCCCCTGGTCTTTATTAAAAATATGTAATTAAATTGTCTAGAAATAGCTGTGAGTTGCTTTTCTTTGGAGTGGTGGGGAAAGATTTTATGGACCTTTAAACTTGTATAATCATGAAGAAGACTCTTTGCACAAATAAATGTGTTTGTTGAATTTGAATTTATTTTATTTGATAGGGACGACGCAATTTAGCATAGCATTTAGCACTGATGAGTTTACAGTTATTGCTATTGCTAATTTTCAACTCTTGTCACTAGTTGGGCTTGATAATGTGTAGTTATGTAATAATTGTTGGCTCCTTAAACTGTTGTAATGAAGTCGGTTTTATTACCACCTTACAGCATGTTATATGTATGTATGTATGGCAGTGTCTACAATCTTTCTTGACTGCCTGAATTCTTAAGTAAAATTTGCTTAGAGTGCAGTGTTTCCTGCAACACATCATTAAAATGAAGGGCAGCTCTGCTAACATCAGAAGAAATTATAAAAGAAAGATAAATTTATTAAAGAAAAATGAAAAGAGGCTATGTAATAAAACAGTGAGCCAAATGTCTGACGACCATCATCTTCCTTCAGTTTTCTTCACTGGGAGTTTGAATTTGAGTGCTACGCTTGCTTGTGGAGTTCTATATATTTTGCATTTACTCACTACTTCTTTACTTTTCTTATTTGTTTTTCTTCTTTTAACAATAGCACTGACGCAGCCCCACATCTTCAAAAAAAGGGAAAAAGAAGATTATGCCCTACATGTTTAAAAGAAACTAAACCTCCTGTCTGTGATCGTACTTTCTGAGTATCTGCCTACAATGTAAAACCTCACCAGTCATCAAACAGGGCAGCACGTTTCAGTACTTACCCGAGGTATGAACTCTTCCTTTATAGAAGAACTCAGTCACTTTTTTGATTGCTTGTGGATTGTAGATGATGTTCAAGGGACTGGTGTTCACTTCCAATCTTCGCTCAAATTTACACCTCACAGGGTTACGCTCATAAATCATCTCAAACACTGGTGATGAAGAGCACTCTGCATTGCATTCGGAAGACACAAAAACAAAGCAAACATGGTATCTATTAAGGGACAAACATTTCAGTGATAGCTGATCAGAGTATAGTGTCTTGCTACTCATACAGCCACCTAAATCTGATTATTCCTCTGTTGGCATCCTGTCATTTAAACACTCAATATGAAAGTTTAAGACTGCCCCCTACACATTAATAATGTGAATCATCAGTCACCACTTCAAATCTTGTCAGTCAAAGATGATAGATGATAAATGACATACATTATAATTAAAGGCACTGAAACACCAGTATAACAGGAAAACACCAGAGGCTGATATGGGAGTTTAGCAGCTGCTCTGCCAGGTCCTGGGCGGTAGTGTGACTTAGCCTGTGTGAGATCAGTGAGCTGCCCATTGATTTTCAGTCTAGCTGATGGCCTGCTCTATAGGGCTTCTAATGTCTTAATGATTGCTTAGATAAACCCAAAAATCTCCACAACATTAAATAGAAATTTGCTTCTAACAAAGCATCATCTAAACTTATCAGCATAACCTGTATTTTATTTTGATTTATACTGTATGTCTAATAATTTGGAAAGAGCCTGACGTGAGTAGTCTATATTGATTATTTTGGGGTAAAATTAGTTATTTTTTTGAGGCAATGACTGAAGTAAACAATTTGTAATCAAGGTTTAGCTTGCTTATTGATCTGTAGTTTATTTATCTTCATTTATCATTTATCTTTCCATCCCATTCCATTCCATAAGAATAACTGAAATAATTGCTTCTTTCTATGCAGCTGGAGTTTCAGCTGAATGTTCTTAGTAAAACAGGTTTCACAGCCTTTTTCACACTATTCAGTCAATTCTTGCAACAGAAAACAAAAATCTTACCAGTGATACTGCTGGACTGGCCAGAGGGCTGGTTCATGGCAACAACAAGTTTGTCCTACAACGTGACAGATGGTAAAAAAAAATTAAGAGTGGTACAACATACAATCAAAAATGATATAAATAATAATCATGTATTTAAGTAGTTGCAATTCACTTTTTCAAGCTTTTCTTCACATTATGAACTCCCTGCTCACATCTTTCTATCACTGCTTACCGTTTTGGGAGACACCAGGACTGGGAAGATGGTTCCCTGAGTAGTCAAGTCTCTCAGGAACAAACTACCCAGCTTAACAGATAGCAGGGAGGACTCAGAGCGAGGGAGAGACTCCACAATCACCTTCACTCCTGGGGAACATGGTCACACTGAATTAAATCAAGGCAACAGTACACACACTCTCTGCGTTTTGTAACAAATATGTCTGCCTATGGGACAAATATACCCTGAACTCAGTGGATTACACATTTTCAAAGAGAGGGTTGACAATGCTATATGACTCTCTGGCCCTTAATTTTTTCACCTGTAAAATATCTTGGGCTGAAACTATTATTTTCATAATCAAATCCTCTACCGCTAAAGGGTCCAAGATGTCTTGTTTGGTGAACATATTCAGTTTACTGTGATATGAAGCAGCAAACCCTCACATTTGAAAAGCTGGAAGCAGATAATGGCTGATATTATTCCATGATAAAACAATCGCTTATGGAAATGGTTGACGATTAAACAACTACAAATGGCAAGAGGTGTACCAAGGTTCTTATCCTTTTGCTATCTTTGGTTGCATTAGCACAGTTGTGGGCAATGGTGCTAAATTCTATTGATAGGACAGTTACGTGGCAATGTTGGATTTAGAGGATTTTTGCATCAATTTCATGAAGATCTTTGATTTTTAAGCCAAAAATGACATTTCTGTCTGGTTAATTAATCTGTACACAGTGTCTCAAGTGATTTTCAAAAATTGTACTATCTCATGATTTTTCAATATTACGAAAATTAGCTGTACTGTACCACAGTAAAAGGTTTTATCAATATCACCTACCTCCAACTGTCTCTGCACTAAAAATGTCCAACACTACTCGGCACATATTGATAAAACTAGCATGATGATGCACTTCACCATTGTGAAAAACTCTTAACCCTGACATATGTTTCCATCTGTTCAAACACTGCTTCTGTGTACCTGAGAATTCCAACTGGATGACCCCACTCTCATGCAGCGTGTCCCTCATCTTGTCCTGGTGGAAGAGCGTAACTCCGCCCTTCTCCAGTAAGAACTCCAGCCGAGCGAACAGGTGATCTCGCCTGGTGAACGTGTTGAGAGTGTGAGAGTCCTCTAATGGATCGAACAAGTCTTCTGTCTCTGCTGGAGAAGCATTATATCATCAGGGTCAGCAATCAGAATGGCTGGATGTTATATAATTTCTCTGCCACTACAGGAATAAGACTTTAACCAACACTACAGAATATCAGATGATACAAAAAACAAAAGACTTATTCTACCAATGTCAATAATTATCTGATGTACAGAATATGTAATTTAAATAAAATCTTGTGGTGGCGACTTTAAAAACACTAAATTATTTTGCTGTAACAATGAAACATCAACATTAAATAGACCAAATCTAAAATCTGTTGTCATTTAGAAGTCTGCACACATAGGGGATTGGCGATCTCCTGTTTCATTCACTTTGACATCTTGGATGATCAGTTTGTTTCCTTATCTGAAGACCTGTGAGCTTCTTCCTTTGAGGAGGTACAGCAGGTCGTCCACTAATCAGAAGCTTAGTGATTCGATCCCCGGCTCCGGGTGCATGTCAGTGTCCTTGGGCAAAATGTGAAATTGCCCCAATGGCTGTTCAATTTACAATTGGTCTGGTCTGGTTTGCAAGGACCCATGTAGATGGAAACCAATTCTGGGTCTCAGACACTGAATTTCTTCAGGCTACACAGAACAAAATGTATAGGCTGACCTCAGTCCACAGAAAACCTCCAATGAGTTACCCCCAATGATGAACCCCAGGACTTTGAGAGTGTCACAGACGTCCAGTATTTTCTGGTCAATGGAGAGAGCTGCCAGCACTGATGTATGTCTAACCCTACATTTCCTTGGGTTGAGATTCAATTTGTGCTCCTCTACCACGTTGTCAAGACCATTCAGGGGCTCTTGGGGAGTACAGGGTTGTCATATCATCCACATATTTCTTGTGGTCTGTTCTGTCTTGGAGGGCACTGTTGATGCTAGGAAGACAATTGGCTCTGGTACGGTGCGTAACTTCCCATGTGGGATACTCCAAATCAAAGAGATGTCCCTGGCAGCGCACTTTCTGACAACAGTTGGTCATGAAGCCGAGATTAATGGAATCACGCCAAGTCTCACTGCTAGATGTAGTAGACACCGTGCTGCCACTGCGTGATCTACAGAATCAAAGGCCTTGGCAAAATTGTGCCCGCCTGAGCTGGAAACATCACAGGCCTTGTACACAAAGTCCATCAAACTGACTAGATTCTGTGTTGTCAAACAGGTCTGTGGGCTGCCAAACTGTGTAGGAGAAACGGATTTTCTCACCCAGAATATCCCACGAGGAAGGACTTGTCAGGAGCTCTTCAGGCCTGGCAGGGTCCTGCGACTCTCCATACCAGCCTCCCCAGCCCGGAAACCAAGACTGCAAGTACTGGATCATTCCTGAGCTCCCGCTCTTGGGGATGGATGTTGTGGGCGAACAGAGCTGGGTGTCACTGTTGGGCTCTCGCACATTCTGAATGAAGAGACAGAGGAAGAACGCAGGTTAAAAGAAACAAATGACAGAAAGCTAATAACAAGGACACATTTAGTATGTCAGTTAAAGTTTGATAACTGATTGTGAGTTCACAAACAGACAAACAGTTGAAAGCAAAGTGTACTTACCAGGAGTTTAACCTATGGCAGAAGGGCTTTATCTTTCCATAAAGGCCACAAAGATGATTGATGTTTTGGGATTTGAATTATGAACGCCAGTAAGAATTATTTAAGCTTACCTCTGCAATCTCTTCCTGCTTTCGGAACCAGTCGTGGACAATTTCTCTGAGACTCTGCAGCTCCTCCAATGTCTGTTCCTCTTCCACTCGCTCCAGCTCATTCTAGGTGATGACAAACACAAACATCAACTCAAGAATGTGTTTTTGTAAGCGTGTTCTAATCTAAATTATCTCAAAATATCAGACTAGGTTGCCTTAGTGATCACAGCATGTGAACAAAACTGAAGAGCACATGTAACTGGGTGCCTATTCTTGTACTTGGGCAGACAGTTCACACAGTGTAGAGACACGAGGGGGAATAAAGCTGGATAATGAGGTTAATGTGGTCACATTTAAGCTGCAAATATGCTTCTTTCTTGTCGGATGGTCAGACAGCTTCAGAGTAACCCCCCACCCCACACCGTTGATAACATTGCTGAACACAGGAACTGACGCAAATCACTTGAATAACAGCTTGCCTTTTGTGCATGAAGGCAGTCGTAGCATCATTTGAATTAACTGCTGGTAGTCAAGGCTGGTGTCATTTAATTACCTGAGGAAAAAGGCCACGTGATGGGTCATGATGAATGAGGGAAGGACATGTCGCGACTTCTAAGACCCAATCAAGTTATGCGTTTTAAAAAGTCTTTTTGAAACACATAATGTAAACCTCCAACCTCACAGGATAGCCTGCCCCACTGATGGGAACTCACAGCTCCCTGCACCCCCAATCACCACTCAGCCCTACCCTATTCCACCATCCAGGTAGAAAGGGGGCCCTCCATGCTCTAAATAAACAGTAGGCTGACAACATAAATCATAAAGTGTGTGCTGGGCAGCTTGCAGCAGCCTATAGAAGAGCTCCTGCATCGTTACAGTGCCCAAGAAAGGACGTCCCAACGTTCTCAATGACTACAGATCTGTAGCACATCACATGTGATGAAGACCTTAGAGAGGTTGGTTCTCTGGCACCTGAGGGCCCTGTTAACTGCTTTTCGGCACCCACTGCAGTTTGCCTACCAGCCACAAATCAGAGTGGACAATGCCATCATCTTCATGACCCACAAGGCCCACTCACACCTGGAGAAGCAGGGAAGCACTGTAAGAATCATGTTCTTTGCTTCTCCAGTGCTGTCAACACCATCCAGTCCTGTCTTCTAAGGGATTAGCTTCTGGGGATGCATGAGCACCCTGACACTGCATCTTGGATCACCAACTCACTAGCTGTTATGTTAACTGATATGATGGCTTCTTCGGACCGTGACCTTCAGTACACAATAAGGTGATTTGCAGCAAAGTGTTAAGCGACCTGGATGAGAGTCAGCACCTCTAAGGTTGAGCTCATGGTTTTCTGCCAGTGGATTGCTTTCTCTGGGTTGGGCATGATTTGCTTTCCCAAGGGGTTTAAGTATCTCAATGTCTTGTTCACAAGTGACAGTAAAAAGTGTGAGATGGACAGACAGATTGGTGCAGCGTTGGCACTACTGTGAGCATTATACCGTTGGACCGTTCTGTTGAAGAGGGAGCTGAACCGGAAGGCAAAGCTATCGATTTACCAGTCGATCTTGGTTCCTGGTGCCACAACAAGGCCTCATCAACAAGTCCTGGGACCCTCACAGACACTGATTCTTATTCCACCCCACTCACACGACACATTACATAAACGGAAAGTCTCCACATCTCTCTGTACATTTTACACATTCTTTACACTGTTTTTATACTTTTGCACATTCCTTATGATACACTCCTTGTATATAAAAAACAATATTGGTACCTCTTTCGATATCACGTCAGAAAGAAAAAAGTCCTAGGCACACAAAATAGGATAGTTTTTTTCTTTTTTAATTAACAACTTGCACAGTGCTGGTACAGAAAAAGTCACTGAACACATACCAACACATTGGTAATAATATTAATATCTGTGAGCAGGTCTGGTTTGAAAATCTGATTGTACATTAGTTGTACATCAGATTTTTTATAGCTTGGGTACTTTCGATACCATTGAATGTGGATATAGTACCATTTTAAACATGTGGTATTGAAAAAGTATCTCAGTATCAATACTTTCCACAACCTGACTATACCTAACCCTAACCCTAAAATACAAAATCCCTTGTAAAACATGCTTCTCAATAAACCTGATTCTGTGTAGTACCTCTTCCTCAGGACTCAGTGGGACTCCTTTGAGCAATCTGAAGTAGAGGCTGGTGTAGGTCTGGGCGTCCCGTGCCCGCTGCAGGGTAAAGTCCCAGCTGCCTCGCTGCCGCTGCTCTCTGATTTCACTCAGGTTGGCCTGGATGGCAAACAACCACCACTGTCGGCAGCTGTTGGCGACACCGTTACAAGCTCAAATCTGATTCAAGGGTTCAAAGATTTATTGCACAAACAGTATGTGTAGTGAAAAGCAATATGGCATGCTCTTTTCTGTTCTAAAAGACTTGTGTGAAAAAGAAGATTGCTGGATAATTCAGTTTTACTCTGTGTTTTAATCTGTTTTTTGTGTCCAAAACAAGTTTGCAAATGTCAGAAAATCAACTGACTGTTTGCTCCTACTATTAAAAAAAATGTAAGTCTTCAGTGATGTGTACTTACTTCCTTGAAATGGGGACTTTGGGCCTCCACTTTCGGTATAGCATCTCTCTCTCCCGGCGGTCCAGCTCTTTGAGGAATGCCATGATCTGCTGATACTGGACCTAAGAAACACACAGTTACTACTATGTCTGCATGCTGCATGTTGTCGCATGTTGGTAGACATTTTCCAGGTAAAACATGGAGCGGTTTGGAGGAAAAGAAGACCAATACAACCATACAGTCAAACTAATATATGAAAAGACCCTTAAGTTATTGCAATGTGCAATACTGTTATGTTAAGTCTCATTAGTCCCACCTTGTCCTATCTTATCCTGGCCTGTTTTGTTTATTACATTTCCTTATATTCTCTGTTTTCTATTTATTCACAAAACACTGTGGAGAGGTGGAATCACCTGTAAAAACTCATAAGAGTCATGTCATACTCACCACTCGGCTGACAACACTCACTGTTTTCAGTCGTTGATCAATTCCAATTCCAATTCTACTCTGCAGAGTTATTTGTATTTCCTACTGCCGTGCTTCTTGTCTAGAAGCAATTCCAATGGAAGTGATCGAGGATATATCTTTTGGATGGGCTGTCCTTGTTCTTATAATAATCATATTATCATAATGAAGTTCAGCTGAAGCTAATAGGAGGCTTCAGCAGTCTAAGTTTCACAAAGCAAGCGTGTCCATGAAGGCACAAAGAGCTTTGACCACCCCCATTTTCCTCAGAAAGTATAAGCCTCATACTGACTTTAACTGAAGTTTACAATGTATTTTGTACCAAATGAAGACTGTGGATCTTGTCCCACATCACATCAAGGACAGACAGAATTTAGACAGAACAAATACAGCTACCAATAATACCTTCAAACCCTTCAATGTACATATGGGCATGTCACTTTTGATTTAAATTAGACTGCAAAGAAACTCTAAATTCTGAAACATGAATGCCTTACACATGTTCAACCTGGCAGCACAGAAGATCTATACAATGTAATCTCCTCTTCTGTCCCAAAATTAATGTGTTGATAATGGCAAGAAAAGTGTTTTTGCAGAATATTATGATGTCACAGTGAATTGACCTTTGACCTTTGGGATATAAAATGTGATGAATTCATCTTCATTATCCTGTTAGCATTTATTTGAAATTTTGTCATAATTAGTGTATGAACGCTTGAGTTATGACTACACATTTGTTTAATAGGTCACAGTGACCTTGACCTTTGACCACAAAAAATCTAATCAGTTCATCCTTGGGTCTTTATTGGATCTAATTTCCGTCAAGGTGTTCCTGAGAAATGGTGTTCAAGAATGGGACGGACAGACGGACGGACGGACAACCCGAAAACATAATGCCTCCAGCCACAGCTACTGGCATAATGGAAGCATCTGGAAATAATCAGTGAATAAAAACATTATTGTGTTAAAAGAAATTTGTTAGAATTAGTGTTGTGGAAATGGACATTATACCGAATGTGTTTGGATTAACAGCAACAGGAGCAGATCAGACTTGATCAAATAACATAATATAAACCTGTTTCAAATATGGGCTCTGCCAGAAACATTCAAATCTTAACCTTAATATCACTGGCTTGAGTACACTTGGTGGCTGGTGGTCTAATCATAACCCCCCCCCACCCCCCCAAAAAAAAGTATAACATGAATGCAAAGTTATGTATTTCAGAATCATTGTATAGTTTTAGTTTTATGTATTAAAATTATGAAGCAAACATTTACAACAGTTTATTTTTATATTTATTAATATATATATGTTTTTTTTTTACGTAGGCATATGTTTTGAGATGGAAAATATGAAAAAGTGAAAAGATCATTTGTCTTTTGCTTTTGACCTCTGAGACTTCCAGCACAGTGTCTTGAAACACTTATACCTGTAGACTTGACCTGTTATTTCAACTGCTATTGTTATTAAAGAAAGCACCAGCTATTCACACAGACCTGTGACAGGCGTAAGGACATGGGCTCCAGCTGAACTTGGCCTTCAATCCGTGGGGTGTTTCGGGACCTCAGAGGCTCCTTGGAGGTGTTTCGTCTGAGCAACACGGAGGCACACACTGGTTCAAAGATGTACTGATGCTCACGGCTCTGCATACACTGGGTCATTGCATCCTGTGTAGTGACAAAACAACCAGACTACTCATGGAACTTTATCACTTGAACTGGAGAGAATCTGACCCTGCACAATGCATTTACATCTAATTTGGTTCTGCATCATCACATTACATCATGAAGAGAATTTTTAGTAGGCAGGTTGCACAGGTCTTGCAGTGCTAGTGCTCCCCCATGGAGCTTGTATTTTGTGATTCAGCAAATCCTTATATTTAAGAAGCTGGAACCAGCAAATGTTTGACATTTTTGCTTTAAAAATGACTGAAACCATTAATTAATCAGTTATCAAAATATTGGCAACTGATTTTCTTTCGATTGACTAATCGATTAACCGACTAATCGTGGCAGCTCTTGGTCTCCTATCCTTTTAATGCACCTGGAATAAACACAATCAGTCAAATCTTATTCTAAGTACAATCAACAAATCACTATCATTCAATAATGCTTGTGGTATTGTGTGCCTCAACCATCAGAAATGTCTTTGTTCTGGTGTTTGTATGGTTCGGTTTGTTCAGGTGTCATAGAAAGATGAAATGAAACAGACAGGGTGCAGTTCCGAACAGTGCTCTAATTCACTCTGTCCAGCTGGCTGGCTTTTAACTACTGACCTGGATCTGATTTGCAGGACGCTTTCCCAGCATTTCACACTCGGTGTCCCAGTAGACGCTGAAGTCTTCTATCTCCAGCTGCTTTTGTCGGAGGAGCTTCTGGACCTGCAAATACAAAGAAAAACCTCAAATTAAGTCAAGTTAACCTCAAATTCAGAGACCAGTGGTAGTCCTGAATCAACTGAGGCAGCCAATTAGAATATAAAGAGCTCATAATTATGGAATACAGATCTCATAAACATGAGATATTGAGTCATTATTCAAACTTCTCTGGTGAATGCAGTGCAGTAATGACCTACTGCCTGTATTACATTAACAAAGGAAGTCGCGCTATGTACAAGCAGGGTCTGAAATTATCATCTGCCAAGCACAAAATGCAGTTAGACTTTCCATATTAGCAAGTTCATTTTGCAAGGATATCCACCACACTGGTGGGTAACAATAACCCATTCATTCATAACCCATTCATTGCTTCAAAGGCAGATTTTTCTATCAAAATCAACTTAAATCGTTATTAGAAAACTATATTCTAGTGTAACACGTCTCGATGTACCTCTATAATAATAATATATTTTATTTGTATAGCACTTTTCAAGACACTCAAAGAAACTTTACATAAGTTAAAAAGACAGTAGAAATAATTTTCAAGTTATTTTACTGCAGTTTTTTTCAATACTAAAGTCATATCCAATATGCATATATTTTGGATGGTAAAAAATATGTCTGACGAATGGATTTTTTCATCTACAAGTCAAAAGTCGAAAAGTTAATTTTCAGAAACTGTCCAAATAACTAGTAGAGTAAAATGGAGTAATACTTCTGCAGCATCTGTTCTCATGAATATTACTCCTCTTTAAATTCTCCTGATCCATTAAAAGCCGACATAAAAAGGATTGTCTAGATGTGGTGTGGTACGTGTGCGTGTAATATATTGTCGTATATGTCATATTATTAGTCTGAAATGACTTTGAGTGAACACTTACCGACTCTTTGGAAGGGTTCTGAGCAGAAACCTTGTTGATGCAAACCCCAAAGGAAAACGGTGTCTCTGGGTTGGAGAAGTCATCCTCAAATCTAAGATGCACATCTTGGATCTTTAGCTACACAAAAGGCAGAAACTCAAAGTTCAGTCTGGAACTCAGGGTCAAACAATAACAGCCACTCTGGGTCAAGACTACTCTGATTACTCTCTTTTTTCTGAACGAAGGTAAAGGAAAATCACACCATCATCATTATTTATCATTTCCAAAGGCAAACTCCATGTAGAAAGATAGGGCTGGCTCTAGCAGCCCAGAGCAGCAACGCTGCCTGTGTGGACAGACACACGTGCGAGCAGCAGCAGTTCAACAACGCAGCCGTCAGTATGATGGTCAGAATGATGGTCAGTATGAACAGGAGGAAGATTCGAGCAAGCAAACCCTATCTCAATGCTCAATGGAGCATCTGACTTGTTTAAAGACAGATTTGAAAATTTGTGTACCTGTCCTTTAAACTACTGCAGTCCTTGTCGAGCCATGCTGTAACTGGTTCAACTTAACTTTCTTTTATTTTTTGTCTCTTCCAACATTCACCTCCTATTCTCACTCCCATGCATAGCCTACACTACAGATGCCACTGATATACATACAACATGCCCATTTGCGAGTTTATCTTTCAACAGCTCTGCAATAGAGCCTCCACAGTTAGTCAATTAATCGATTAGTCAACCTAAAGTACATTATTCACCAACTATTTTGATAATCGATCAATCATTTCAGACATTTGCTGGTTGCAGCTTCTTCAATGCCAGGATTTGCTGCTTTTCTTTGTCATTTCTAATGGTAAATGAAGTCTTTGGGTTTTGGACTGTTGGTTGCACAGAGAAACATTTTGAAGACGTCACTTTGGGCTCTGGGAAATGTGACAAGCATTTTTTCACAATTTTTAATTTCATTTTTAAACCATTAATCATGACAATAATTGGCAGATTAATCACTAATGAAAATAATCGTTGGTGGCAGCTCTACTCTGTAGAGTTTTTGTTGAAACTGATTGAGAGGATGTGGTTTGCGGTCCTGTTGAACTGCTCTGCATAATACAAACAGGCTGTTATTTTGCCTACCCTCATTAATATAAATGAGGTGGTTACAGGACTAATTCTCTGTATAAATTAAACGTGGGTACTGTTTGAACTGAGCTCCCTGCTCTTGTATCTAATGTTGGATGGCTTACCTCGATGTTTTCCACAATCCTGGTGACCACTGAGGCAGTGGCAGAGTACCAGTAAGACTCTCCTCTCTGTTCACACTCACTCTGCAGGACACAAACACATGCCATCATTTATGCACACGCATACATACACCGTCAACAACAACAGAGAAGTCTGCAGATAACAGTGCAAGTTAGTGGAGAAGAAAACAAGTTGGACATAATAAAATAAGTGGGAATCTGACAACTGGACATGTAAAATTTTTCTGCTGCTACAAAAGCCAATCTGATACCAATCCTCTCTTTGTCATAGCTTTTAAATCATTAAAAGAACCCCAGAGAATACCAGAATTAGTAGGACACACAGAAAGCATATTTCTTAATCTGTAGTGTTGCTCTACTTTGAATTTGTCTTCGAGAGCCTTGAGGAGGCGTTTTTTGCGCTGTCTCTCCTCCTCTTTCTCCTTCTCTCCATCATATTCCTGCAGCTGGGCGGGGCCGATGATCAGGTTGAGCTGAGACATGGAGATCACCCATGGGTCACTGTGAGGCCGGTAGAAAGGGATCTGCAGGGTAATCTTTCCAATGAAGCCTGGCCAAAGACAACATGATGCATGGATCACAATAAAGTAAACAGCCCGAAGCTGAAGAAATAATAACTAACATCAAACTCTGAATTTTGACTAATACTCAGATGTAATTCTGACGACTTACTATTTTTTACAGACTGCTGCGCTATAATAATTTGGAACACTATTAAGTTGCATTTTGGGAAATGTAGAAGTTTAAGAATTCCTTCTTAAAATCTTCTTGAGTATGGACGCACAATACTAAATTGGTTTTCAGTATTCTTGACCTTGACGAACATTGTGCTCTTAATGTAAAGCCACACCATACACACGCACATGCGCGTGCACACACATACAAAACGTTGCCTGAAAGTCTGCAAAATTCTGTGTGGAGGACAAGAACACAAGAACACTGGGGACAGCCAATCATCTGATTCCATATTCAGCATTTTTCCAATTATGGGAATCTGTGTTTTCATTGTCCCATTGCTGATAAAATAAATTAAATTAAAAATGCACTACTTTGGCTCTGATGTAGCCGCGTCTTTCTGTTTGTAATCACGAGTAACTAGGAACTAAAGTTATCCAACAAATGTACTGGAGTGATGGTACAGTAAACCAAAATGTAGTGGAGTAGAAGTAGAGCTGTTGTGATATACCAGTACTTACAGTAACTGTAATATTAAAAAATTAAATATTGATAATGTGTTAGTAATAGACATATATAGATAACATGGTGTAAATGATCCAGCGTAGATGTTAGGCCTTATGGATTTTTTATTTATCAGTTCATCTGGTTGCCTTTTAACTGTTCATTAAGTGTGATTGTTCTTTATGTACAGTTATGGTTACAGATTCTTCACCTCCCTGCACTCGTATTTTGAGTGCAATTCATTTGCTAAAAAAAGAGACAAAACAAACAATAAACAACAGTGTTTCCTGTAGGATTCTTTTCAGCAGCAACTGCTGTCGGACTGGGCTCTAATTTAATTAAATGACGGATAAAGTGCAAAATCTGGCAACAAGCAAAGTAGTTCGCGCATGAACTAAAGCAAAAAAGAAGTTACGTGTGAACATACCAAACAGATTTTACGTATCAACATAGCAAACTGATTTTGCCCAGTCATTACATTAGCTTTAGTAAGACTTTAGGCTTCGCCCGGCATTTAAATTAAGGCCCACTGAGTTCGCAAACGTTGAAGTTAGGTTATCTGGACCATTATTTCACGATATAGCTATAATTAGTAGGACCATGAATTGACATGCTGCTGTGTTGTGCTACAGCCTATTCAGTGCTGGAGTCTGTTATTTATGTGACAACGCATGAACACAACACAGGGTATTTGTTACATTCAGGCAGACTGCGGTAAATATTCAGCCTAAACTAGGGGGAATGGAGGACGTCAAGCAAAACTTGTCATCAGGAAAGTTTAAAACTGCTGAAAACCATGCTGGAAAGTCGACGGTATGGAGGCATTTCGATTTAGTCGTCAATGCAGATGATAACGGAGCAGTTGGTGTGTGTGTGTGTGTGCATAGCAGCAGCCTTTTAACGGTCATTTGTACACTGTCCATGTGTAATCAGAGTAAACAGACAAGCTGTATCTAAGATAACAATGACTGCATGTCGGGTAACAAACTGTGTTGGACTCTGGTCGGGTTCGGACATAAACAATCAGAAAGCCTGCCGGGGGCCGGCGGCCCGAGCTGCACTCTACCTTACTCGTCTCTCTCCCTGACTCTAGAGCGCTCTGCCGAAGTGTCTTCACTGTCGTGTCAAATTAAAAGCCCTTGCAGAGTCGTGTAATTGCGACTTCATGACATTTCATAAAATTCTGAAGCAGCGGCGGCAATAATTTTGATAAAATAAAATAACTAAAATGTACATAGCGGAAACCCTGAACAAACTTAAAGATGAATCTGACTCGTAACTTTTTTCAGATTTTCTATAGATATTGTGATAGTATCATCATCGCTAATTCTTTAGGCCACGATAATCGTGTAGTGAAGATGTGATATCGTGACAGCCCAAAGTGGAAGAATAAAGTAGCAGAAAATACTCAAGTAATTGTGCCTTACTTAAGTTATTACTCAAGTACAGTAATAATTAAGTAAAGTACAAGTAGCCTACCTCAATATTGTACTTAAGTACAGTACTTGAGTAAATTGTACTTGGTTATATTCCATCACTGGTCATTCTAAATTCTGACACAAAGATTTTCATTTTTTCTACAAATATTATTAAGCAGTTTTGGTCATCAGGCCATGTTGTTTATCCAGTTGGGCTGGAATACGGTAATAAACTGCATCCTGAGATTCTCTGGCAATTCAAAATGAGTGCAACTGAGTAAAAAGAAAATACATCAGCTGATAATAGTTCTGTGGTCCAAAATGCAAGTCCAAATGCAGATATCACCTCTTACATCTAGAGTCACAAAATGAGGACTTACAAAAGTTACACATCAATGCTGGACAATATGAACAATTAGGGTTCCTTCCATTGGCTTCTCAGTCCCAAACATGATTGGTCAATACTAGGACTGTAAATTGAACTAGAACACTTCCGACGCCTAAATCTTGTCCCCAGCCTGAAGATTCTGCCTTCATATGCAGATATCTGTTTGTAGAGTTAAGACTCACCATGCAGCAAATGTACAGCCTATGCCTTTAAGAGCAGTCCCCTATCCCACTGAAAAAACATCACTTATAGTTTTGTTAGATGTGTTCAAACGTTGTGAGGCCATCAGTCAGTGTCATCAGTCACCTGCTTTGACTTCGAATGGCAGGTCAAACTCTCGAAGGGCGTCTTTCCTCAGAGGCAGGTTCTCCAGCTCCACTGCACCTGCGGAATGACAGGAACCGGACAAACACCGTCTTTGCCAAGCTTGGGCTGATCTCGATTAAACCAATTAAAATAGGTTGGAACTGGTTGTTAGACAATGCCTGAAGAATGGTCCCATGTGAAGGAGCATACCACTGGTTTCACTGTCTTAACACAGTTCCTAAAATAACATACACTTAGTTACTAGTTTATTAGGTTCATCTCTTATTAGGGTTATCTTTGACAGTGACCTTAATTTTGAAAATCAAATCTCAAGTATTGTTCAGTCTTGCTTTTATCAGTTGAGATCTCAAAGATTAAGACTTTTCTTTTTCTTTCTCGCTCTGACCTGGAGAAGGTCATCCATGCTTTTATTTCATCTCGTTTAAACTATTGCAATTCTTTGTATTCCAGGTTAAGCCACAAAGCACTTTCACGCCTTCAGCTTGTGCAAAATGCAGCTGCTCGGCTTTTAACTAACAAGAGGAGACAAGATCACATCAGCCCTGTTTTAGCCTCTCTTCACTGGTTACCAGTTAGTTTTAGAATTGATTTTAAGATTTTACTGATCACTTTTAAAGCACTTCATGGCTTAGCCCCCAGCTACATCGCTGAATTGCTCCTCCCCTATGAGCCTGGACGCAGCCTCAGATCCTCGAACAGAGCTCTGCTGGCTGTTCCTGAGTCCCGCCTCAAGTCCAAGGGTGACCGAGCTTTTGTGGTCAGGGCCCCTCAGGTCTGGAACTCCCTGCCTGAGGATCTGAGGCTTGTAGAATCAGTAACATCTTTTAAATCACTTCTTAGAACACATCTTTTTACATGAGCCTTTTATTGATTTCAACTCTTGATCGTATTGTCAGCATGTTTTATTGTTTTTTGTTGTTTGTTTGAATTATTCTTACTATTGGGGTCTTTAATTTCATTTTATGCATTCTTTGTTTTAATTTGTTTGATTTAATTGAATCCTTTTGTTTTATCATGTAAAGCACTTTGTAACCTTGTTTTGAAAAGTGCTATTCAAATAAAGTTTATTATTATTATTATTATCATTATTATTATAACGGCATGCTGCATTTTATGATTTTGATTGTAAAAAAAATTGCGTTAATCGCGTAAACTCCAGTTCTTCTTCTGTTCCCACTGGCGTATGCATATTGACCGTGCAGTTGCCCAATTTTCCAACTTTCACTAAGCAGTTTGCCACCAAGCCAGACACAGCTTCCTTTTATTGACTTGACTTAATCACAATAAAGATATGTGGTGGTCTTGAAAGTTACTGTAAATTCAATAACAGCAGTGGTGGCGAGCAAACTGATATCAGCAACCTGCACTTCACCTCTGGTATATCCAGAATCATATTACACCACTGAGTAAAGGGAGTTTTATGTGGATGAAGGCTGTGATGTTGTCGCCTCTGTTTATGTGTAATGTACATCTACAATGTGATTCCCTTTCATAAAATTCAAAGAACATACAATTATAGCTCAATAACATTTGAAACCAAAGTTCATGGTATTTCTTTAATTGCTTCATCGTCACTGTCCTGAAATGAACTACAGCCTGTTTAAAATATGGAAATGTGTCCTTTCTCTTGTTAGTGTAAGTAATTAACCAGCCCTCCTCAAAGCTCTGCTCTTGTTTCCAGCAGTTTGGTCTGATCAACAAGTGGAGGCTGTCGGAGAGCTGCATGGTTGACTGTCCTGTCAGCTGTATACTCTCTGACTGGTCGCCGTGGGCGGAATGCTCGCACACATGTGGCAGCCAAGGTAAACATATGAGCACACAACTTAAACCAATGGGAACACCAACCGATGTACAGACACACAGTCCATCGCATGTGTAGCGCCTCATTATTCCATCTACTCAGGCATTCACCAAGATGTTGAAGTGTGCATGAATACATTTAAATGCATTAATATTTAACAGTGTATGTAACCCAAAGCCTCATTATACAGGGTAACAGTGAACCATGCTTTTTTTCCCCCAATAATGTATATATATATTAATATTCCCATTATCAGTCTGTATGAAGCCCAGTGTTTTTTTGTTTGCTTTGTGAGGTCATATTTTAAGAACAGCAGTTTCATTCAAACTTAATTTTATACAGCTGACCTTTATGGACGTCATAAATGATTCAGTGTTCCTAAATAAAATATATATCCTCCCTCTGCATGATTTCAAAAATGTAATTAGTAATCACCAACCTGTGGCGTGCTCGGCATCACTTTAAGAAAGCCATGTCCTAACCCTCATGCAATATACAAAAGTTAATGATTTAACCTGGATGCATATATTGTTTCTTGGGCCTCCAAAAGCCAGTCTCCCAGAGAGGAAGCCTCTTATTCTGCTGATTAGAGACTCAGCAGCATCTTCTTAAGTTCATTAATTTTAATTTGTCATTGGCAGCCTGTGTCCTCACAGTTTACCCCTCATTCCAATAAGGTCAAACTAACACAGGCTTTCAACTTGGGAATCAGACATAAGACTCTCTCTGCTCTGTCTCTGCCACTCCCTCAGTTCCTTCTCACACATTGTGAAACGCATCTGTCAGGCTTGTTGAGGGATTTGCGTCGTATGTGTGTCAGATGGTGCAAGGATCTTGTTTTGTCAGGATTCCATGGTAGTGTTAATGCTTTGGGTTTGATTTTTGACATGGCAGAGCTGAATGTCCTTTGGCTGTGTTTGCCTGGGGCCAACGGAGAGCAGCATCTACGCCAGCGTAAGGGCCCGATCAGACAGAGTGTGTTATGCAGGTTGCAAAGCAGGAAGCGCACCACTCTTTCTTTTTAGGGGCTTTGGTTGACACAAAACAAGAGCAGTGCAGTGCGTTTTTTTAAAGGTTGCCAGGCAACAATACTAGAAAACAACTTACCCAAAATCTCAAGTGCTTCGCTAATTTGCCTCGTGGTCTGCTGTTTCTTGTTCAGATCGTGGTAATTATGGCTTTTAAAGTCATATAACTTCAGGTATCCAGAAACAGCCAGCACAAGTTTCTCCTCCATAAACGTTGTTTCCAAGTAACTGTTAACTTTGTCGTCACTGTAACAGAAGGAATGCGTCTCAATTTTCCAATTGGACAATAGTCGGGTGCTTTTCTGCTTTGGTTGAATTTCTTTCAACTTGAGGCGTTCAGAGCTCCTCCAAAAAAACATGAGGCACTCAGAGCATCTAAGACGCGAGGCGCCAAGGGCGCATTAGCAGCACGCAAAACGCTTACTGCCTAACAACTGGAAAAAGACGCTTCTGTCTTGACTGGATGGCTGATGGAGGCTGTGCCTTCCCTGAGCCTAACAGGACCCAGACACGGAGCTGTTACTGCTTAGCAAAGCCGCTCTGCTGACAGTCCTTTTTACTGTTTCCTTTTACCAAACTTTTTCTTTCACTCATGATTAATGGCTCACTTGAACAAAGCACTTGGTGTAGGAAACTGTTAGATGTGAGCATAAAGTGTCACGGTGACACAGATGTATGGTGCTGTTGCACTAATTCCTCTTTGTCATGAGGAAAATATTTCTGTAGCTGAAGAGAAGCCACAGCCTCTTTTTACTCCCAAATGAATGATCATCATTCATTTCAGCCACATTTTATTAACTGTTTTTATGGAGCTTTATGTTTGTGCAGTGATGCATTTATTTCTCTTGCTCTGAATCACATATAGTTTCGTCCTGAGTGTATGAATCCCACAGTGTTTTTAATTCACTCTATTTTTTTGAATTTTCTCACGACAGTGGCCCTGGAAAAAAAAAATCACAATTTTTAATTCATACATACAACGGCAAAAGAAACTCAGCTTACGCATTGAAGCTCTATAAATGCAGCTTCTCCTCTGATCTGTTGTTCGTACTAATGGTTTGTCGGTCTCGGTCTCGGTCATCTGCAGGTCAGTCTGTGCGTACCCGAAGAATCCTGCAGGAGGCTCATGAGGAGGGTCGGCCCTGTCCCAACCAGCTCACCCAGACCAAGCCATGTGCCATAAGGCCTTGCTATACGTGGCTGCTGAGTGACTGGTCTCCATGCACTGTGGAGGTATGACCTACATTGTGAATGCTAGATTTAAGGTTTTTTTTTTTCTTTTACCTTGATGTGATCATGTGCTTACAAAGGGTGCCCACTTGCACCATAAAGCACCGGAAGATCTTGGTTTACTGGTTTTCAAATGTGTGCAGTTTGGAATGACATCACACTGAATTTCCACATTTCTTAAAGGTACCTTGTGGGGGTTTTGATCACTAGAGCTATGGAGCAATGAGTGGGTCCCCATTTTGTTTTCATATGTGCTTGCAAACAATGCACTTTAGTGACATGGATTGAAGACAAATTATATATGTGATATTTTTTTTGAAAAATAGCTCCATGAACTTATATAAATCTATGGAGTCCAGTGTGAACCAGTTATTAGTAATTCTAATGCCACAGAGAAGGAACAGCCAACTAGCTTCAGATGGTTTCATCTCATTCTATCAATATGTTCATAACACCCTCCCAAGTCAAATAAATGTTTCTGTAAGGCCTTCTTAGCTTTAGATATGGTGAGGGAACATCTGTTGGTAAATCTTACAAAGGTCATATATGTATGTGCGTCCGTGCAGGGTGCAGAGTGTGGTGAGGGGCTTCAGAGACGGAACCTGTCATGTGTCGTCCACTGGGGAGACTGGCCTGAGTCTCCTCCTCAGCCAGTGCAGGAGGAGTTTTGTGGAGAGAAACTGATGAGGAGGATCCAACAGGAGATGGAGCAGCCCTGCTTCGTCCCCTGCCCGGGTAAAGCTGCACTCAAATATACTGAATGAATTTCTTTGCTTTTCAAATGTGTTGGCATTCAGCATGTGAAGTGTTATTATTGATGTATTTGCATTAAATGTACAGTATATTATAATTTTGCCATCTGCTCAAATAGAGCAAAGCTACTTGATTGCATGAATTATTAATTACGTGTACATTCATAATGCCAATAATTATTTGGCCTAGGCCACTTAATTTATAATCAATAATGTTGTTTTATGTGTTTTTGAACACAAACTCATTTGCTGGAACTTGCAAATACACTGTCTGCTCTTGCAAATCGTTGACATTTTCAGCTGTTGAATAATTATTACAAAATCGATAAAAGTCACAGACTAACTAATGACCCTTTTAGCGCTACATTATCAGATCTGGATGGGCACATTTAGTAACAACTAGGGGGAAAAAAGTTCATATTTTTTGTTAATACTGCACCTATAACACTGATATGATAATGAATTGATTGACAACACTAGATTTTTGTTTTTACACTACATAATGTAGCAACCCAGAAATAGTAGATTGGAATAAGACTGGAATAATTAACAGCACAGATCTGAGTACTGAAAGAAATCACAACCACACAGTTAACAGCTATTAGAATTCGGCATATGGAGCGCTTGTGTGCTGGTACAAACAAACAATTTTCCAACAGCAAAAGTGCAATTAAACTAGTCTTAATTAATAACAGCTTTGATTGTACAACATGTACTGTTTTTTAATTGCTGTAGCATAAGCAATACATGATAACATAACATACCAGATAACAAAAATAAAATTATACTATTGAGTTTATTCTACCTTCTGCCAGCCCTTTGCATCACAATGGTCATTTAGAATGGGGATTCTACAAGGTGATGGCAGCACATTATTATGCGGCACTAACTGCAGGCACAGATGTGTGGGCAGTCGGTAAAAGCAGCGATGGTACCTAAAGGTACGAGACTGACATGCTGGGGGTGCTTAAAAATAATAATGAGCTTCATATGTTGTGCCTCTACCAGCCAAATTAGTTACTGATGTCATGAGCCTCGTCACCGTTCAACACAAATTGAATATTGCGTTAGTTCAGGCAGGCCAAGGAAGTCAAGCTCAGCTCACAATCTCAGGTAAACCAGCTGATCTAAAAGCCAGCCCACATCAGCTGATGGCTCAGCTGATTCTCTTCTCTTCTATGCATTCAGTTGGCAAAAGTCACACTATTTAAGCTGCTTTGGCCTGCCAACTCTTCCTGCTTCCTCTGCAAGCTGCTTTGCAACCTACATCCACCCCAGCCCCTTCTTTCTATGCTGTGTCTAGTCATGTTTACTTCTAGTTCCTGGAATGAAGTTTAAAGGGAAACATCAAGCCTATCATCTTAAAAATAAGAACATTTGCCTCCTGTACCATCAAAAAGGTATGCTTTTAAGGGTCTTATTCTAGCACAGTGGTGCTGTTGTTGTGTTGTGTCTGAAAGGCCCTCAAGGCGCAAGACGAAAATGGGTTGTATTTAGAGTCTTAATTAATCATAGGTGTATTTTGAGTGTAACATGAATGAAACCAGGCCTGTTTGTCTGCTTGTGTGCAAAGTGTAAGGTGACTTTAGACCAGGTTTTTGTTCGTTTTATGCTGCCTCAAGATAGCAAGCAGCAACAAAGTGCCAGACCACATCTCATTTTAAGATCGACACGCAGATGGGCACCGGGTGTGAAAATTATTATTAAGTAAATGAGGTGCTCATTATACAGAGATTATACATAAAACTTCACTGAATGGCCTGCGTGTTCATGTGCTTGAACTATACTGTACAGACGCAGCAAGTGTTGGTGATATGCATCAGCCTCCTGTTTTCTGATGGATAACGATAACAGTGCACCAGTGCTTACAGTATACTGCCAGTACTGTAGCCATAAAAATCTTAGCACTGCTTCACTTTCACAGTGGGGACTTGATAGTGATAACTTGTGAAAAAATATATAATGATTTACTATAACTTTATTTTCTGTTGTTTAATCCTCCTCCTTAATAATTAATAATTAATATTCATTATTTATGAGGCAACTATTTACAGAACAGCCTCACAATTGAGCTTTACATCAATGGGTTTTTGTTTTTTTCAATAAATTTATAATAATAAACTTAAACTGAATAAACTTCAGCCAGCTACCCAATGAAGATTTCCTTCATGACGAATATTGAAACTTTTTAGTCACATACTTTCAGCGCAGTACTTGCTCAACCCTACCACATTGTGAATGGAGCACTTGCTGTTAGTAAGAGAGCTTCTGGGGACCTGACAGCTATGACCTAAATCACTTGTCACTGTCAAGCTTCATTATACATTTTCAGTGTGGAAAGCCTTAGGCACACTTAGCTGATGTGCCAGCCAGCTCCACAAGTAGCATAGAATACATCTGATTTTGTTCTCATTTTCAAAAGAAAAACACAATCATTATCATCTGATAAAAAGACCACTCTGATCTCTTTCGGCACGGTTCTTGCCAAGCAAGGCTCTTGCTAGCTTTTGCTAAGAAGAGACACCATCTTGCAGTGCTTGCTTTTGCTCATCTGTCTCTCACTCTTCCCTGATCTTTGCCTTGATTCATCCCTCAACCCGTCTTTGCTGTGAGCCTTGGCTCAGGATCAAAAGTGTTTGATGGCTGGAGTAGATTTGTGTATATTTGTGCTCATGTGTCTGATGGTGTGAAGGTGGCAGGCGCAGTATGAGGGCCAGGAGGGTTTGTTGACATGTATGTGATATAGCTACACCATGTGTATGGGTGTTGCTGTTTGCTGTACACTGCAGCTTTCCCACAGCATGTTTCCACAGCCGTAGCAGCATGGGGTTAGAGCTGATTGATTGGATCTGTATAAAGATGAAAGATAATGAGATGCGTCAATCCACATTCACTCTTGGGCGCTCAAGGCAGAGAATCAGAGGGTTGTTCTGGCTGAGGAGCTGTAAAAGTGGGTGATATTATCACTACAAGCTGACCATATCAAGGATTACATTGGAAATTAATGCTTGACCTTGAAGGCAGCAAGTGTTGAGGTGTTAATTGTGGACAGAATACATCAACCAGTCTTTATCCGCTAATGGCATTTCCCAAATGAGTTTTGCTTCTCATAAGAGACCTTTTTCAGTATTAGGTGTTGCCTTTACAGTTGGGCTCGGAGTTATACCTTGTATTGTATAATTTAAAACTCTGGTTGGTCTATTACTTCTGAATACCCACTGGGCTGTCTGAGTAATTTGTTTGTGCATTCGGTACATTATCAGGCGCAGATGTGTGCTGAAGTTGTTTTCAATGTCTTTTAAATGTTTTCCGGGAGCTAGCAGGAGAGCCGATAAAATTATCCCTGAAATAGTGTTTGCAAAAACATAAACCACCCCGAAAGACATGACAAGAAAGTGTTAGACTGTGTTATTGACTGAGTTATGGTAATCAGCGATGTTTTTGTTTTCTGTATCTTTTTGCCCTCAGGAGATTGCCACTTGACTGTGTGGTCCTCTTGGAGTTCTTGCCAGCTGACCTGCTTGGAAGGGCGAAGCTTTGAGACCACCGGGCGCCAAGCTCGTTCGAGAGCTGTGATAATTCAGGTCATGGAGAACCAGGGAAGCTGCCCACATCAAGTGTTTGAGACCCAGCCCTGTAAAGGTACTGAAGAAATCACTTAAGAACAAATATTAGAAAGCCTTATTTTATTGACAGCGATGAGAAACCTGGTTTGAAAGCCTCACATACAGCAACCTTAATTCATGTTTTTTGTCAACAGTGGATTACTTTACGACTTGTATATGAAAAGGGTTGACTGTGACAAACCTGCAGTTAATTTTCACTCATCTCTGCAAATCTCCCTTTGGTTTTCTTGCCCTTGTGTTTCGTGAAAAAACTCAGATGAAGCCACAGTACACGACCAGCGCAGCACCAAACAGCAGACATACAAAGTTAACCACTAGCTGCTAAACATAAACGTGTTCAAGATGGTGCCGTTCCTGTTGATTCATATTTCTCTCTTCTTTGTGTGTATAGTTCAGACCTCCTTATAGGCTAATGTGTATTTGCATCGCATTGTTGTTGTGTATTTATTTGTATGGTACTGTCTTGTCCTACCTCGAGCACATAAAAAGACAAATTTCAATCAATGTTTCATTGAAATAGAAATAAACTATTGAATCTTGAATGATAAGGGAGCAATCAGCAGCTAAAGAGGCAGATCATTTCCTCAGGAAGCAGTGGAGTCAAGAAACAGCTCAAATGAGTGTGAATTTTAGACCAACACTACAAATGAATGGGGTTGATGTACAAATAAGATTCCATGTCAGTCATATCAACTTAAAAGTGATAATATATCAGGCTTGTGTTTAGTACTTGTTTCCACTGACCTTAACTCGATCAAAAATGTTAATGAGGTTTAAAAATGTAACTTAACACTAAGCTGAAAGCATACTTTTACCGACCTCCCCTGGTTGAATTCTTCAATGTTTTTACACCTGTTACCACACCCAGCTGTGATGTCAGGGTGTACTGGACTCACCCGGAGTACGCTTCTACATCATTGCAGCCAGGTGAGAACCTCAACCACTGGAGGTCAGCAAAAACTAGCCTTTTAATTTTCTCGATAGATGGACAAAAATGATGGGCACGAGCTAAACGTCATATGAATATCAAGTATCTTGAAGGCCAACATTTGCCCTAAGAGCAGCTTGATTCCTCCTTCCTCCTGCTGTTTACACTGCACTTTTTATTTGAACATCGGATATTGAAGAACGAAAGCCTCTGATCCTCAAAATGGAAGTGGACGCCTTTTAATAAAAGTTCAGAAAACTTCAGATCTACTCATGAAACAGACAACCAGATTGATTTTTATTTCATCCTGCTGACCATAAAACCACGCTCCAGTTTTTATCAGTGTGTTCTGGGGCAATATTACTGTGGGAAGTCATGTTTGCACCATGGCTATGAGAACAATCATGAGGCCACAGCTCATGACATTATTGATTGGAGGCTTCTTTCAGATTTCACTGAACATAAACCTGTCTGTATGGAGGCAAAAGGCTAGATAGGGTGATATTGCAGGTGCTTCTTAAATGACCAGCATTTCTGTAAATGGCAGGTTTGTGATTGTAATGGCAAAGCTATTATTAAAACGCTGTCACAGGAGGCGTAGCGCTTAAAAATTAAAGTTTAAAGGCTGTCATTACTGGGTCAGTATTTGGAAATGGAGAGGTCAAAACCTGCACTCCAGGAACAACAAATGGTAAATATTTTTGATGAAAGATGGAGGTTGATGCATTTGATTGAACTGACCCAAGGGAGATTTGTGTATTTCACAGGAGAGTACTGAATGTAGGCTATTTATGGTTTTTGAATCTCTGCTGCTGTTTTGTGTCCATATCTTTGATTTGACTTTTTGACTCTTTCCATGTGCCAGTTTTATAATATAGAAAGCTCTATATTATCAGAAATGTATTAACCGTTATTTCATCACATAATATATATATATATTTTTTTTTTTTTTGATTGCTGAACTTACATACATGCATGCTCTGATGAGCAAAATAAACTGGTGAAATTGAGATTAGTCTACTTTGTTTTAAGATCTATGTGTGTGCTACCTCTCTTGTAACGAACCACTGGGAACTGAGGCCGGACCCAAAATGCAGACTCTGAGGCTTGAGGCAGTTTTAAATAGTTTATTTGTGACTCAAAACAGGTGGAATAGTGCTAGGCTGGCTGCAGAGCTGGCGACAGGTAAGCGAGGTGGGCTGGGTTCAGGTAGGGATAAGGCTGGAGCAGGCACTGGATTTGATGGTCAAGCACAGGTTCTAGGACGAGCGAAAGACAAGGCAGGTTAGAAAAAATCAAGCAAAAAGAGAGCATCAAAACTGTAAGTTTAAAGTAAGGCTGCGAGTTAGTTCACCACTTGGGCTGACTGAACAAGCTAGCATCGGTGAGTAGAATGACCAGGGTCTTTATACTGTGGCAGGTGATTAGTGGGATGAGGAACAGCTGTGCCAGTTCCACCAGGTGTGTGGAGTGGGAAAACGAGGAACTGCCCAGCAACTCACCAGCTCAGCAGAGGGAGACAAACACACACACACACAAAGACAGACTAGACATACAACATGAGAACAACACATAAGGGAAGGGAAAACTTAGGAGAACAAGAGGGAAAGAGGGAGAAAAGGCTGTTGGAAAGGAGGGAACGGTGACATCTCTGGCTTAGGGTATACAACGTTGGAACTTATAAGACTTTGGTTTAGCACCACAAACAAAATACTGTGCAGTTGCACCTACCCCGGGATCTAACTGCACTGACATACCCTCATATACCTATCAGCGCAGTACAATCTCAATTTCAAATACATTGGGACACTGTGAAAAATGTAAATAAAAACAGATTGAAATCATTTGCAAACGAACTGTGTTTACCAAGTTTTCCCAAGCCCATGTAGTTTTATACAATCGTGTTCCATTAAGTGTTGAACCTCGGCCCATCCTTTCTTGTGAAGGACTGAGCCTTTTGAGGATGCCCCTTTCATACCCAACCATGATATTATCACCTGTTACCAATTAAACCTGTTTACCTGTGGAATGTTCCAATCTTGTGTTTTTGAGCATTCCACAACTTTCCCAGTCTTTTGACGCCTGTCCCAAATTGTTTAAACGTGCTGCTGGTATCAAATTCAAAATAAGCATATATTTACAAAAATCAATCAAGTTGATGAGATACAACATTGAATATATTTACTTTGTACTGTTTTCAATTAGTATATGTCAAAAAGGATTAGCATGTTAGCAAGCTGCCTTTAAAGGTTGCTTGTCATTCATTTTAATACTGCATACCTGTGTCGCTAAATGTGTAACTTTAATCGAGATACTGTATTTTCAAGTCCTTTTCTGTGGTGTTTCTTTTATTTGTGATCTTGCCGTAAAATTCAACAATACAAGTGTGTTTCAAGTGTCTTTGAGTGTCCCTCTCTTCAAATCAATCTTCGCCTGTAGTGTCTTTAATACATTTCCAACCACTTTGTACCATCTCAAAGGTAACTTTGTCTTGTAGCACATAGGTGCCCTTTTCCTTTCACTACAAACATAATATATCTTACCTTATGGCATAGCAGCGCAGCAAAAGAAGTGGTGGTTAATGTCCTTAGCAGCCTGATGACAGAGCTGGATGCCCAAAACAAACTGCTACTGAGTTTCATCTCTGCCATTGCTACAGGAGGAAAGTGCCACAGTTACCAGTGGAGGACGGGAGGATGGAGCAACAATGAGAGAGTAGTGTGGTGTCAACGCTCAGATGGTGTCAATGTCACAGGTGAGTAGTTTCTGTGTCTTCTGGCCACCGTAGATTGGTTGTGCAGCAGCACTCACAGGAACACACACAGACACACATTCTTGTATAAATAAGAATATCTATGTCTATCTGGCTGAATGCAGACAGCATCTTAAAGTGTCCCATGTCTGTGTTTGTTCCCCTGCAATGAATTGATTCAGCGTGAACAGCAAAAAGCTGCATGGAGTTTTTTTTTTCATTTTTCAATTCAGTCTAGATATGTGTTACAACATCAGATTATTTGAGCACTCAAAGAGGAATTTGTTAGCATTGCCATGACAGTAAGTGAATCTTCTTTCATTCACAAGAGAAAGCTGTCACACAGAGGCCGTGTAGCAGGCGGTTTAGAAATACATTTAGAATGGATTTCCTTGTTGGCTCGGGAGATAATTGAAACATTAAGAAACAAGTGAGAAGTGTAGATACAAAAATGGATGTGATGTCCTTTGCAATTATTAATCTCAGTATACAATAGAAGTATACCTTATATTGGTTAATGTCCCACAATAGACATGATCTCTTCTGCAAAAGATATCATTTCAAAATTGTGCATGACGGCCTGCAGTGTGAACACGCACGCGCGCACACACACACACACACACACACACACACACACACACACACACACACACACACACACACACACACACACACACTAAAAGAATCATTTTAGGATAGTGTTCCAGTTAAATTTAACACCTTATTTGATCTACCTATTCTCAGTGCAGCCTCTATCGATTTCTCTTCTCCCTCTTAACAAAAGTAATCAATAAGCCCGACTGGGAGCTGGGAGGCTTTCAATCCATATAAATACAATCATGCATTTGTATTTGTGGGAAGTAAAGCAGGCGTAGAAGAACAGAACAAAGGTAATAGTGCTGTGGGAGCGAAAGCTTTAGGCGAGCTTGATATGCTGTAAATAGCGAGTGAGTGTGATCTTATCGCTGTAAGGAAGTGTTTCTGGCAAATATGAGCCCAGAAGGAATAACCTCACTCTGCAGAGAAGGCAAGAACCCAAGACATTACTCTTTGATATTTTGACATGCAATTTTCCATGTTGGAATTAAAATGTTCACAGATTGATCAGGGACCGTGATAGGCAACTGAGCCCATTAATCAGGTGTGACAGTACATTAATTTAGTGATCTCCGCAGAACTGAAATAAGAACCTGTTGTTTTTCTCCAGGAGGGTGTTTCCCGCAGAAAAGGCCGACCACAGTCAGACATTGCCATCCTCCCTGCACGAAACCCTTCTCACACTGCACACCGGTAAGATCATTGTACTTAGGTCAGGCAGCTGTGATTTTTGTAATCCTCACTGTATTTTCCTGTTTCCTGCTACTACCACGTTCTAGGTGTCTAGGAGTTAAATGGATTTTGACACATGACATTTTTAATTGCCATAAAGGGTGATCACATTAATATCAATGCATGTGAGCTCAGTGTCAGTTAGGGACTACACCTAGACTGAGACAAAACTGCACCCATGAAAAAGACAAAGAACAGTCTAAGCTTGACATTTTACTGCCGCTCTGAGGATCCTCCATGTAATTGCACAAAAATGCTAAACAGTGTAGCACTGATGCTTTTACGAAGCAACAGCTTCTTAGGAGACATTCAATCCATCTCAGAAATTGTTAAGGAAACCCCTGATTGAGACTGTTTAAACAAGTGGCCAATCAGGCTTCATGGTTTGGTCGCCTGAACTGCAGGCTGAGGGAAAAAAGCTTATTTGAAAAGATGTCACTTTGCAAAAATAATGGCGATGGACCCAGTTGAAGCTGAATGAATTGAATACTGTGATGACAAGAGATAAAGCCTGAAGTGTTCAGACTGACTCATCCTTTATTTTCTCTGTTTGAGACTCTGGAAGGTGAAGTGCAGTGCCTTTGGTAACCCAAAATATTTTTAAGAAGTGTTTTATTCCAAATGTAATCAACCTTAAACTTAAACTCAAAAACTGAGGCACAAATGTTGCCCCACAGCATTTAGTGTTTTATTTTAATTTTTTGTCCCAGGGTTCCCCACCTGATTTGGTTTTAGAAGCAACCCTTCTTTGAAACCACTGCTGTGGTGCACTCTAGGCTTGAGTTTTTTGTTTGTTTGCTTGCTTTCTTGGTTTGTTTCAGTGGTATCTTGTTGCCTCTTTGTTAAATTTTCACTCTGGTGGACAATACTGTTGTATTTTATCCCATTTATCATGTCATTACTTAATAGCATTTTAGAGGCTTCATGCAGATGAAAAGCATGGGAAGTGTTGGTTTAATCTACCCCCCGAAGAGCACAGTTGAATGTCAGGGCTGAGATAAATCAACCTGAGTTGATAGCAGAAAGTCTGTTAAAAGTGTGGAGAAAAGCAGAGTAGTCACTATACATGGCAAACTGTTTTGTCAGCAATGCTTAGTATCGATGGGAAAGAAACGATCGCTGTTGTCTCGTGTTGGCTGTAAATAATGTTCTTCTGGCATCGCTCCTCTCCATGCAGAGCGGAGTGTGTGGGTGTGAGAGGGGTTACACTGAAGTGATGACCACGCACGGCTTCTTGGACTACTGCACCAGAACCCCGGGGGTGGACAGCAACAAGAAAGCTGATGTGAAAACCAACTCTGGAAGATTAAAACCAGGGCCGTCTCCAGCCCAGGACCTCTTCAACGAGTGGACCTTACGACCTGTTGGCCCAGGTACTGAAATGGAAATAATCTATACAGCTTGGGCAGCGTGCCTGAGATCATTCCTGTCTGTGATCTAGCCTTTGTAGCTTTATGATCAGGGGTGGAATCAATTGTATGTCGTTAAACAAAAGCAATGGATTATAAAAATGTCAAGAAGTTCTAGTTGCTCCTCTGCAGTATGTTTAAAAATAGAATGCACCTACTGCTTTATTCTGAAACGTTGGATAAGTTCTAAAGATCATAAGACAAAAGTTGTAGACAAATATACATACTGTATATTTCAAACTGCTGTGTTAAAACAACTTTTTGATTGCACAGATGGAAGAGTAAAGCTGTGGGTTTACGCCGTGACTGCCGTTGGATTCATCTTAATACTCTTCATTATTGCATTATCATTCCTGGTCTGGTACGTACCATATTGCTTTCTTACAAGATTCCTCGCTGTGCACTTTGCAATTTTCAAGAACAAAAGCTCCATTGTAGGTGACACATATTGTAGATGAGAACAGACTGAACACGGAGAAGAAGCAAAGCAAATTCCTGAAATGAACCTTGTCAAGTATGAGATGTATGCCTCACAATATTTTCTCTGCCATGTGCTCCTGCTATCAGATAATGGAGTCCGATGTTCTTACTTGTTGTTTTTTTTCAGTATGCCATCCAAGACCACAAAGACATCCTCTCCTCCCCCGCAGAAGCCCTTGACCCTGGCCTATGATGGTGACATGGATATGTAACCAGACTGTTATACCTCGCAAGGATGCTCTCAGCCTCAGACAGACTACTGACTGCCTTCAGATTGTTAGCAAGCACGTCCATCACATACGTTGAGTTTGGTGACCGTCTGCTGTATTGCCAGTTGTATTGCAAAAATGCAACGCACATGATTTGCTGCTGAAGGGCAATGGAGCCCAGGATTTTGGCTGCAGCCAACTTTCCTCCTTGAAGAAGAGGAACCAAAGCTGAACACAGTGAAAATGAGATAACAAGTATCTAGACATAGGAAATAAACTGACTTGCTTACTAGTGATGTGAACACACAGTTGAAGCACAGTTTTCAACCCAAAAACCATGAGGACTCCTAAACGGCAAAGACAAAGTGGATCCACAGGTGATGATTTTTGGAGTTTTTGTGTGTCAAGGATCAGGAGGACCATTTGGTTATTTGTCTCATACTTGTGTTGTGAGGGAGGCAAAACATCTCGAGTCAGCAGTGACTTACGACATTCAAACGCGGAACAACAGAACATTGCAACACAACAGACTTTGTCTCATCAGTGCTGGATCTGTGTGAAAGGAAATGTCACAAGCCTTTTGGGTAAAAAAAAGCAGCCTTTTTTTCTTTGAATTGCGAATAAACAAGATGCTCTATGCACTACGTTAGTGCTGATTCACTTTGGTTTTGTTCCAACTTTTCTAGTGTTTTAATTGTAATGCAAGTTGTTGCTATCAGATTGTGTTTTGTTGATGATGCCATATGTTGTGTATATGTGGATAACCAAAATGAGGCCTGCCTTGAATTTAACAATACAATGATGCGGTAATTTCTCCTCCCTGATACTCTCAGCCACTGAGGACTAAAATAAGAAACAACCTTAAAATTGTGGAATTTGTACTCGAACATGGCAAAATGCTTTGGGTACAACAGCAGTCAAGAATTGACAGAGAACAACATAAACACACCTGTAAAAAGCAAATTATCTAAATACTGTACCAGCAGATTACAAAACACATGCAAGAAATAAAAAATAATAATAATCCACTGGAGTAAATATACTTCACTTATCCTACAAGGATGTCATACTTCATGAGACAGTATTGTGCCCTTTTCTTTTTTCTGTTAATTTTTGCACCATTAAAGGACTCAAAACATAAAAGACAGCAAATACCAAATATTAGTGAGCGCATGCTAATTAAATGAGCCATTTCTTATTTCTCTTTCTATGACTCATTCACAAAAGTAAAGACTTCCCTGAAGTTCTTTTAGATTTCTCATTACAGTACAATGCATCCACGATTTTTAGTGCCAGGGCATCATCCCAAAGTATCTTAATGGACCATAAACACTTACACCCAGTGGAGAATTAAGTTCCTAATACTTAGTGGTTTTGGCACTGACCAGAGTTTACTCTTTCTGCCTCCACAAACTGAAGATTTAGTCTCGGGTTATCTGACCTCTTTCTGAATGTATTTTACCAGTAAATCTATAATCTTAAAGGTTGTAAAAATATGGTTGTTACATGTTGTAACAATTGTATCTCAACGGCTGATTGTATGTAGGCATGCTTTACACATTTTGGCAGAAAGTACTCCGAGTGGCCTTGCAGAGATTCTGTTCTACAAGTTGCCAAACATTTTTGAGTATTTTTTGTTTTGTTTTGTTTTGTTTTGGTTTTGGACAGTGTTCCTAATATTTGGCTATCAAAGAGACATTTGGTAAATGTTGACTCAATGGAAAATTCTACTGTGAAATGCTGATTGGGCACATTTACATTATAAAACGAAGACCATCCAACTTCTGACCTGATAAAGGAGAATTCTAATGGGTTATGTTCAAGAAATTTCAAAAGTATTTTCACTCATTGTTTACAGTACCATGCTATTTGTATTGTGTGTACATGGAGAGCTGGACAAAAATGCAAATAAATTGTGGAAACGTGAAAATAAAACCATGCTTTTTTCCTCTTCGTTGCACATTTTAGAGCTCAAAAAGAGTGAAATCTTTTCAAGAGAGATGCTCTACTCCTGCTATGATCTTCATCGGCTCATTGACTCTCAAGCCCTGATGAATTGCAATTACTGATACAGGCTCTGAGGAAGAGCCTAGAATATATAAGCAGCTGATAAGCTTCATCTTGCCCTCCAGTCAGATTCTCAGTCTGATCCCAGGATGCTTGCAGATTGTGAGGGAAATCTTTTGTCTCATCTAATTCATTTATTTAAGGCTGTCACTTTTGTTTAATGGAAGGCTGAATTCAAATGCTTGCGTCATGGCCATCTGATCGGTGGTAAAGACATGGGCCGATCTTGTCCTGTCCAATTCATCTGATTTGAGCGAAGATATGTGAACAGTTTGACAATGGCCACATCTCATTTTAGTCAGGATGCATCTATTACTGCAAGCGGGATCGTTCTAATAAACTGTGAGAGCTTAATAAATATTTAGTTGGATAATTAGTTAGAACCTTTTAAAATAATTAATGTTTATTTGAATTTTTTTTTACACATTTATTATGTTCTTGTCTACAGCAGAGTGAGCGAGCACAAACATGAGGTAGACATTTTTGTTTTTGAGTGAAATATCTCTTCCAGTTCATCCAACTTTTGGATGAACTGCCATGACATTTGGTCACACATTCTTGCCTGTGAGGGTTTGTGCTAACACTTTCAGCTTAGCATACAGTGAAGATTTCAGCTTATAAAAGGGTGTAAATAACATCTTCTCAAAGCAATTTTGGGATCTTGGGGCTTCTGGAGACTTGGATTAAACCAGACAAGCTATATGAAGCCATTTAATGATTTTCATTTTCTTTTCTTTTTTTTACGTCCCCATCTACTCCAGTTATTTGGGAGAATGCTGCAATTTTGCTGTGAAGCTCCAGAAATGTTTTGTGGACAAAGAAACTTTCATACACAGTATATATATACATAATGTTAGCATGCTGGTGCTATCACTTATCTCAATGCACCACTGTGCCTAAGTATTGCCTCAGAGAGCTGCATGCGTGACTATACTGTTATTACGCACAGCATTACACAAAAGTATGTAACACTGTCCTATATGCAGCCTGTGTATGTGTGTGTGTGTGTGTGTGACAGACAGAGACAAACAGACTTAGATGTAGACGTGGTTTTTGCTATGATTGTCCTGATTATGTAATATGTGAGCACTGAGGTTGCACATGGAGAACAAAGAGGTCGAAAAGATAAGATTGTGCAAGCTCATGCAAACTGATAAAGGCCCTCTGAAGTTCAGTGTGGCTTGGACTCTGACCCAATAAAGAGAGGACAAATTGATGTAATGTGGTCAAATTTCCAAGTTTTAATTCATGTTCTGACGGCAATATTTTATACAAGCTGAAGGTTTAATGCTTAAAAAAGGCTAGAAGAAAGGATAAAATTTAGGGTTCTTCAAGGTAGAGAAAGGATTAATGTATTGAGATCTGTTTACTTATGTCAGGTTTTAGAGGCAAAAGATATCACAAGTATTGCAAGCAAAGTACAATAGAACAAATATACAAATTCTCTTCTCCCATAATAGCTGTTTTAATGTTCACAATGGTGATCCGATTGCAGAAATTCAATTAAGAAAAAAATTATCTTTGGCATGGATTTACTTGAATAGAACCGTGCCCAGGTAAAGCTGAACAAATATGACAAAGCCCCAAAACAAGTTCAGTCTGAAGGTTCATCTGAGACGAGACAATCACAGTGAAATATCTCAAGAGTTCACCGAGGTCCTTGAGAAATATTCACCACAGAGGTACATGTCTAAAAATGTATATTGTTATAGTCTTTTTGTTTTTGTTTATTGTCTTGGGATTCACTCCCTGGATTAAAATCTTAACAGGTGGGGTGTGTGGCCTCTGATTTGGGTTCTTGGCCTAATTCCTGTCTGACATTATAACAGCTGGAAAAGCTAGGAGCCATGGAAAAGCCAACATAGTAATTTCTTCAATCTCTTTCTTTGAAATCATGTATTCTTGTTTTTTGATCCAAAACTGACCATCGTCTGTTGCAAAAGTATTTAAAATATCATATTTGTTTGCATAGTGTCTTTTATAGCATATTACAATATCATACCTAACATTTCTACTGACCTTATAAAAACATGCTAAAGTTTCTTAGATTTGCAAACATCTTTCCGGGTATTGTTCTCCACATAGAGTGAGAACATTTCCTGATTGTCTGATTTTATTCATGTCAAAAATACATTACTGTACTGTACTGTACTGACAAAGAAGTGCAGTGTTGTACTGTGTTGATACTGTATATGCAAAAAATATATCTTTGGCAACAATAAAACCGACATGACGTATTGCATTAGTCAAGGAAGTTTTTAGTACAGTGCAGTCATACAGAGGAATGGGTGGATCCCAAAGGCTGTCACAATGTCCACGTCAGTCCTGTTTTTGTTAGTTCCTTCTCTGTCTTTCCATTCAGTCACCTGTCTCTTCCACTATTCCCATTAATTTTCTTGCCATCATTGTCATTCCCCTTCCATCCACCAGATGCCCTCAGAATTGTCCGCCTTCCAAGGTACAAAGGTACCCTTTGGCGTTGTCGGCTGACGCGCTAAGCCTTCCCCGATGCACAACTGGCCCTTTGTCATCCATGGCCGATGCACTAAGCCTTACTTTTAGCTTCTCGAGCCGACGCACAAAGGCTTGCGCCTGCATGTCTTATCCTGACGTACAAGGTCCATGTATGGCACAAAACATCGGTGACTTTTTTAGGCAAAAAAACACGTGGTTAGGTTTAGAAAACGATCAGTGACGTTTGGTTAACTCTAGGCACAAAACCGACTTGGTTTAGGTTCAGGAAATGACGGGTGACGCTTGGTTTTAAATGGGACCCAAACTCCCATCTCCTGGGTCAAAGTTGTGTGTGTGAAAGAAAGCAAGTGCGTCTGCCATTGTGAACCAAATAGCTCCATAAATTGAATTGTAGTTACACTGAGCATACTACTTAAAGGTGCAATGTCTAAGATGTTTAGTCTCATTCCCAGGTTGTCAAATACCAATGTTTTTGGTTTCCCAGGCCATCAAATACTGCCGCTTTGGGTCGTCCACCAACCCAAAATGTCAGTATATGACAACCAGAATGAGGCTCAACCATTGACATAAATAAAGATGGACGACATGTCTCCACGTGTCTCCACTTCCTCCCATTGTACAAAAATGAAGTCAAAATATCCCGGATACGAACGTTGCAATCTTGCGCTGGTGATGTCATTTGGAGCCAGAGTCTGCGCAGTAGCAACCGGGCAGTGGATTGATTGAGTTCCCACCCATACACCCGTCTGCCCGCCCAATCGCAAGCAGGGATCAGCTGTCAATTATGATGTTTCACCCCATTTTTATAGCATCAAATAAAGAATTAAAACCAAACTTAACAGAAAAGAACATTTAAACATAAATCAGCGTGACACAAACTATCTCAAACGACTGAAACCATTTGGGGAAAAAATTATTTGATGTTTACTTTGGGATTTTAGTTTGGCCCATGTCCCACCTGATATCATTGAGGGGGAGGAATTTATGACCTATACAGCAGCCCACCACCAGGGGGCGATCAAGCTGTTTGGGCTTCACTTTTGGGAAGCTCTCGTCCATCTTTATGTACAGTCAATGGACTCAACAATCAACTATCTTACAAACTGTACCGTTAAATAAACTTGACTTTATATTTTTAGGGCTTTCTTCAATCAGTCATCAGCCCTGAAACTAGGGGTGTGAATCTTTGGGAATTTGATTTTAACGATTAGATTTGATTCTGATTCTCATTCTTGGGTGTCCAATTTGTTTAAAAATAAATTCAAAACGATTTTTTGCCCTCCTTAAAACGAAGCTGTGGGAGGGTTTTATTCCATCCTGCAGACCTCTCCGGACACACGCACTCCTGCACGTACATGTAAGTGAAAATAAAAATGTCGTGTTTTGTCTCAATCTGTCTGCAGCTTAAACACCAAATGCGCAATGAATGACACGTGAAACATGCGCTGTGACATTTAGTGACCAAGCGACAACGTATTAGTGTGCACGTCGCTCTGCGATCAGCTGTAAACATGTCGACGGATGACAGCCTCTTGATTTGTCTGCAGCCCGGAACTCTTTTTTCTTCCCGCTGCTCCTGCAAACGTTTCTCTAATCACACGATTGTAAACATGTGACCCGCAGCGGCTGAAGACGCGTTCAGGCTCAGCGCTTCTGTAGCTAAGGATAATAGCTTAGCATTCCGACGACGGAGTTGGCTTTATGTTGGGAGTCGGGGGCTCTGGGGGATGTCCAGTTCCCACCAACAAACACACTGAGGACAGCCAGTAGACTAAAATAAAACCATTTTGCAAAGGCTGACTGACTCTTCATAGAGTAAATAATAAATAAATTATAAATTACGATAGCAATGTACCTACAATGTAGGCTACAATATGACAAAAACATTGTGAAATTACAACCTATTTTAAATTGTCTTGAATAGGCCTATTTATTCTACAGTGAATGACTAAAATGTGACAGCTAAACTCTAACTCCTTATACACACCCACGCTGATGATTGTTGGGTAGCCTAACACACACACACTTTTAGAAGCTCTTCTCAATTCTTTCGCTGTTGATGAAAATATTTGCACCTTTTTTTTGCCAGATAACTTGCCATGGCATCTCCACTGAAGAGTCTGGTTCATGATGATAGCCGGTACCAGAAATCCTTCAAGCTTTTTCTGGAGCGCTCCTCTGAGCATCAGTGTATGCAGGACTTCATCCACAATCTGCTGCCAGATATACTGGCCAGGTAAACTTCCACACACACACTTTTTTTATGAGCCACATGAGTGCAGTTGAATATATTCATACTGTGTG
>JBBPCS010000137.1:174619-186435 GCA_037974645.1 Hollardia meadi
TAGCTAGTGGCAAGCAGGGGCGAGTCAGTGAACGAGTTAATGGCGATAATGACTTGTGACTCCTGAGTCAGTAAAAACAGTTGTTCGAATCGAACGATTGACTCATGACTGGCACATCTCTAAGTCTTTGGTTGATGTCTAATTTTGACAGTGGTTTCATGGATGATGATATTTTCAATAGGTTAATAGGTGGTGGTTGCACTTTATTACATGTGGTGTGCTTTTGATTGTGGACATTGTAAAAAATGTTCTTGAGTTAAATGAAAAGTCTGGGTTAATTTATGGAGCATCAATATTGTTTTAGTATTCTAAGTGACTGACTCATTTGATTCTCCATGAGTTTAAAGAGAGGGTGCGTGTATTGATTACAAAGTCAGTGTTGTTCCAAATTGTCATGAATTTACATTGTGAGTGTGATTAATGTTATTTTGTGTTTATATCATATGTATGTACTGTATACTGTATATGGCATATAAACAATATGCAAACAACAAATTGTCTTTTTTTCCTTCTTTTTATAAGAAACCTGAAAAATTACAATCATTATTCACTTCTGTGAATATATGGACTAAGAAAAACCATTAATATAGTGTACATCATTTGTATCAAAATGAAAGTGATACTTGTTCTTCCAGCTTTAGGGTTTCAACTTGGCAGATTCTCTACTTCCCTCTTGTGTCCAAAGCTTGCATCGCAATGGGATAACGACAATGTAAGTGAATGTTTTTGCATGTACAGTGTGAGTGCACATTAATTTGACAAATCTATATACATGGAGAGTGATTGGGCACTTGGGCGGTTATATGATGACTTTTCTGATGGAAAACCATTAGAAAGTCAGGTTGAAAAGTACAAAGAGGGACAAAGTCTAAATGTATATTTGTGTGGATGTATGGATGTGGCTTAGAATTCTTAAGCGGGAGACTGGGGATTATATCCTGTGTGAGGCATTGTATCTACAGAAGTTTTTGAATTGCATTGCTGTAAAGACAGTTTATTAAGTAGAATGGAATATGCCATCTTGTGTTGTGAGGTATTAAAGAAGGTATTAACGAATGATCACCGATGGCACATCTTTGGAAGCATTTATCTAATCTTCTGATAATCCAAGCAGAACTCATTGAATCCCCTTCATGTCAAAGAGTAAAATACTGCACGTACTGCATGTCATTGTTTTTTATTTTATTTTATTTTATTGAAGACAGTTGCTACAAAACTGAGTCTGTTGTGTTTTCTTTTCTTTCGTTACTTTTCATTTTCTCATTTTTTACAAAATAAACCAATAACAGTATTACAAATAATTCAAATCGATACATCATTCACAGGTATACCATCCAATATACATTTATACAGAAAAAACCCCATAAAATAGAAAAACATAAGCCCAATGAAATCACAGTGGTAAGGGCTGAGAAGAGAGGTGTGTTTGGTTGTGGGTGAACCAACGAACATTAATCCCTGTGTCCCATGTGCTTTGGACCAAAAGGTTCCACTAAATATCTTTAAAACTCCTCTTGTCTGGACAGAGTAGAAATGGTTTCAGGGTCACCCCGGGTCAGGCAAAAAAGGAAGATTGTGCAGAAAAGGGAACAGGTAATGCATTAAGCTGAAATATTGAATCTAAGAGTTAATTTTCACTTCCATTTTCCAGGGATATTGATTATTGGTTCAATGTAGACTAAACAATAACCTTCAAACTGTTAAACCACTCCTCTACACTGTATATGGGGCTGTGGAAATTTTCAAATTGTACACATAGTGTGTTTAAAGGATAATTCAACATTTTTGGAACTATGCTTATTATTTGTCTTTCAGGGTGTGAGATGAGGAGATGGATATCAGTAAAAAAAAAAAAAAAAAAAAAAAAAAAAATATATATATATATATATATATATATATCCACCTACAACCTCTAAACCTTACTAATGAACATGTTTCATGTTGTTTCTTGAATGATGACACAAACATAAATGTACAAATTTCAGGGAAAGTTAATGGCTGGAAAAATTTTCTTGACGTTGGTGTGTTTTTGAACATTGACAGATAACAGAGCCAGGCTAGCTGTTTCCCCTGCGTTTCCAGTGTTTATACCATTGATTGTGTATAAAGATGGACGACATGAGAGCTCCCCAAAAGTGAAGGCAAAACATCTTGATTGCCTCCTGGTGGTGGGCTGCAGTACAGGTCAGAAACTCCTCTCCCTCAATGATATCACATAGGACATGGGCCAAACTAAAATGTCAAAGTCATTTTAGGTAGTTCTTACCATGCTGATGTACATGTTCAAGTGTTTTTGTTCTTCTGATCAGTTTGGTTTGTTTGAAAACTGAGCCCTGCTCACAATTGGGTGGGATGTATGGGTAGGAACTCGATACCGTGGCTCTGCCACCTGGTCACTACTGCGCAGACCCTGGCTCTAAATTATGTCACCAGGGCAAGATGGCAGTATCCGGGATATTTTGGCTTCATTTTTGTACAGTGGGAGGAAGTGGAGACGCAACGTCCATCTTTATTTATGTCAATGGTTTATACGAAGCTAGGCTAACCATGTCTTGACTCCAGCTCTGTTCTTAACACAAACATGTGAAAATCCAACCCTAACAGATAAAGCAAACATGCAAATTTCCCATTATGTTCCTTCAGAACCAGTACTTGTAGATACAATGTGAACGTTTCCAATTTGTCTCCAGGAAAAGGAAAACTACTGCCAGAACCAGGCACATTTCAGCTCTATGGGAGTACTAAGAAACTGCCACAGTGTAGATCAAACACGGGCCAGCACATGGACGGAGCATGGCAGAAACAATTACAAAAAAAAATTGGATGTTCTCTTTAAAGTGTACATAGGTCATATTCAAGTGAGGTCATTTCTATTCTGTTTTTGTGAATGACCCTACATACAGAGGTGAGACAGCCAGTGCATACAACACTTAACAGTTCTATCTCACATGCTCATTTCATTCTAAAAACCCCCCAAAACAAATAAAAATAACATGTGGAAGGAATACAACACATATTAGTCAATGTGTCTTGCAGTATCACCTCTCATTGCTGCAGTTAACAGATTTAGTTGGTATTTTCAGTTGCCAGAGTTGCTCTTCACAGAATAATCCAGTTGTTTAGTGTGGATATATGACACTTGAGTCCTTCCTCATAAAACAATGTTAAAAAAAACAAAAACAAAAAAAACCTCTCTTTCTTGATTGTTCAAAAATGAAAATGTAATTTTGCAGTTAAATCTTTAATGTGTGTGATGTTAGTGCAACCCAGTTTAGCCCATGTTGATGGTTGACATTCATCCAGCTGAAATAAGGACCGCAAGCAGCAAAAAGGGAAAGGAGGGCCCCATTCAGACATGGATTTTTTTTCTCCAGGCTACTTACTTACACAATAAAAAAAAGATTGTCTCATTAATTTAGATGGAATTTAGATCAGCACTAAGCTATCATGGTTATATGCTTACATTTGTAATATAGGCTTTAAATAATTAAAAAGTGCAAGCATTGGAACTATACTGTGTTTCTGCAAGGTAGCAACAAAAAACACATCAAATAATGCTAGTTTGAACAATAGCAGGTTTTACACAGTGAATGTACTGCCTGGGCCCAATGTGTCAAAACACTGAAATGTGCATATCATGCATCTGTACAATATAGTACAGTGTTTTGTGGATCTGTAAAATGTATGGGACCATTGTTATAATAATGCCATGCATGTGACAAAATAGTGCAGACTGGTATTGAAAAAGCTGACTGAACAACATTTATTAAATATCAAAGGAAAAATGATGTGAAAAAAAAATTGTTGGAAGAGCTTCAAAATTAGTGGAATGTGGAAGCACCCTTTTTTCTTTTCTTTAACGACTGCAGTCATTTAAAAAATTGGCAAACAATTATGTGTGATTCCAGGAAGTTTGACACAGAGCACAGGGCACAGCCACAGTGTGCAGTATGTCTAATGTGCTTTTGAGATGAGCTAGTCTTGTACAGTCCACTAAACATAGAGAATATGTTCACACATAAACATGCACAAGTATTTTACAAGTAAAGCAGTTCAGTGCATTTCTTCCAACTCTATCTTATGACCTCACTGTGTGCACCTGTATGTAACAGACGAGGAAGGTAAAAGTGCAAGGTAGGATTAAGCCACCGCGGCCACTTTGCCTGCAGTTTCCCGCTTTGTCCAGTTTGGAATCCAGCCTTGTGAAAGTCTGAGATTTACATGTAACGGACAATATAACAAGTTCAAACCTGCACTGCATTTCAAGTGAGAGTTTGGTTTTTCATGTTGTTCCTCAAAATTGTGATTTAGCAAGCAGATCATAAAGAAGAGCTAACCCATGAAAAGTAGAAGGAGGGAATGTATTCCCTCCAGGCTTAAAAGCAGCATTGCCATTTCAAAACACCAACTGTCAGCTTAGAGGAAATTGGAGGTATTTGGGGGTGCTATTGGGTGCTATCACAAAATCTGTTGTACCTCATACGAATTGAGGACTTTCTGACCATTTACAAATAAGACCATGTTCAATGGGTTTGGAGGTAAGGACTCATGTACAGTACATTAACAGTGAATGAGTAAACCTGTGCTTTGTGCTAGTGCAGTAGAAGAAAGATGTGTGACATGCTAAATGTCCCTATACTGAAAAAGAATCACTCAGACAGCACATGACCCAAAGTGAAAGTTCACTTTTCTGTAGTATAATGTATAAATTATTGTTACAACATTTATAAAAAGCACACATTTATCAAAATTCACATTTTTAAAAACCAACAAAATAGAGTTCTGAGAGTGTACTGAGACGCCTAAAAATTGTGTTCCCTTTAGAATCTCCACCCAGAGGGGTTTCTAAAACCGCCTGTTGGTATAATGTTCAGCATGTCACCTCAGCTGGATCAATTTAAACCACAAAGGGATTATAAACATGGAGAAATAATCAGCAGGGTCGAAGGCCCCATGTTTCATGGTGTCAATACGGATACACAGGACCTGTACGTCCGACAGTAAACCTGAGAGGATTAACACTCATTTTGAAAGAGGTCACGACGCCTTCTTTCTTATGAAGACTGACAAGAACAACGACAGCATTAGTTGTTTGTTCAAATGCATAATACAGCCTGCATTTAAAGCTCTAATGGCTGTGTAAATTATGAATCTGGTCTGTCAGAAGCAAAGGCAGAAGTAGAATCACACTGTTATGGTGCTGAAAACCCTGACCAAGGTTTTAGCTGCCCAAACCGAGCCAAACCTTAACCGTGGAAGTCCACATTTCTTAACAGTGTTTTATAATGGTTTTGGAAGTTACTAAGAAACAATGTTGTCCTGCCAATCAGGGCATCAGATCATAAAACACTTACTTTAGTTAGTATTTTGGAAGGCAAAGACAAAGGATGTTTCTTTAGTTTGTAGGACTTATTATCTTTCTTGTGTCAACTGCAAAGCGGATGTTGAGGGTAGTAGATGTAGGACTTTTTGCCCTTTCATTCTGCAAATTGAATTGTGTAAGACAGCTTTACACATTAGGCCAAGGGCTTAGGGCCCCCCCTGGGCCTGTTCCTGCTGAGCTGAGAGTGAACTTTGGAATTTGGGGCACTATTGTTTTTTTTGTTTTTTTAAACCAGGTCGTGAATAAATTAATAAAGACATTGAATTGTTCAAAGATTGCCCATTAGAGGTGGAGTGGTAACTAGACTGTTGGTGTGTAAATAGGGTGAAGTATATTGATATGAACAAAATGACGGCTTTGTTTTCACTGTGAGTAACATTGATTTTTCATGGACAACTGAAAACACTCCTATAAAGCATGAAGCATAGCATTGTTACCTCCAAGACACTTGTGCAGCACTGACGAAGCTTTTGCTGCAAAATATTGCTTCCGAACCCAGACTTTACAGAAACTCTATACAGCTTCACAGTAAATGAGCCAGTGAAATCACAGTGAGTGACAGATAGTATATGACCTGATCAACATGTACATATGGTCCATTTTAGGTGACTGAAGTGCATTTGAAGGTTAAAAACTTAATTTTCTTCGTAATAAGATGCGTAAAAAATAACAATATCAACTGGCTTTTAAAAATATCAGTTGTCAGGCAATTTTGTGGCATTATCAGATGACCAGCTCACACAGGATTCATTAAGAAGGTCTGTGGGTTGACAGTAGCTATGTGGTTCTTTCATTTGTCTCAAATGTCCATTCACTAGTCAAAACATCTGCAGCTTCTGACAGCACAGCCATTGAAATATTTGTGACCTTTCAAGGAGCCCTTTTAAAGGGCAAATTTCTTCACTTAATTTTAGTCTGGGAGTCAATAAAACACAATGAGAACCACCACCACTGCTTTGGAACACTAATGCAATATTAACAAGAGTCAAACTGAGTGTAGCTGGAGAACCAATGTCCTGCAACTTGACCAGTGCACATGACATAAGCTTGTATTTTTCCTAGTAGAGTGCAAAGATTGTTAGTTTCTAACCTAAAAAAACAAATCAGGTACTTTCAAAGAGCAAGCTCTCACTACTGCTGCCTCCAACAACAGCCAACACTGCTGCACCTAGGCTTGCACATGGCTACTTGTTGCTACTTTCATGTGCTTTTTTGACATAATGTGCCTTTGTTATGTTGGATATACTGTAGGCCACTGTGTATTTTCTTTTCTGATATCATACATTTTTATACATTTGTATTTTTACATTGTTTTACGTGTTTTAATGAATTGTTTGTGCCTGTTTGTGTTTGAAAACTCACTAGCTTCACATTGTCCGTTAAGGGACGAATAAAATATTTTGAATTGGACCCCAGTATGTTTAGCAAGGACTACACACAGCTTTAGTCTGCCTCAGATAAAGTGTGTCTGAAAATCCCTTTCTAATGGCAGAATCACGCAGGAGTTGTGTCCAAATTCTTTTGTAATGTTCTGTCAAGCATACTCGCTTGCAGAAATTGGCCAGGTGCAGTATATGGAGGTGTGTAAGTAGTCCAAAAAAGCTGAGGATACGATGTTAGTTAATTTGTGTCGTTAAAACTATTATCATTAATATTTTAGCTCTGGTTGATTTGGTGGCCCCAGTGGTTACTACTGATATTGGCAAGCAGTGCCAAACAAACTGGACTCAAAAAGACTGGGATTCCCGCTAATCCTTTGTGCTTGGACACACTATTTGAAGCCTGTGTGGATCCTGCCACTAACAATGAAAAGGACTATAGACAGGCAGTCCAAAAATGCAAGTATATTTAATGTCTATTGCTGTGAAACTGCCTGCCATTAATGATACCAAAAAATTAGGTGTGATGTGATGCCACTGAAAAACTTTAAATACTGTAGTTAACTCAAACAACCACGGAACCAGCACTGTGCTCTGTCGCCTCCCAGTCAAAATCTAGATCAACATCACTGTGTGTCAAGGCTAGCATTAAGAGTCCACTGTCAGTAAGCACCTAAAAGTGACACTTCATAAGTTCTCTGAAAACAACGGGTGTTTTAGTCGGATTCTACTCTGTTGTTTTTCATTTTAATTATTTTTTTATTCATTGAGTCTTACAGAAAAATTTCAAATGCTAGGCCAATTTGATTTCTTGCTTTTAGTTTTAACTTGGTAGAAGTGGAACCAAATGTGGTGAGTTTTCATTTAACAGAATAAATTAAAAGGAAAATAGACATGAACTGAGCAGTTTGAAGACTGAATTGTGACTGTTACCTGGACATACAGCAGCTACAAGAAAATTACCCAACATCTGCGCTGTGCTGCAGACTGTTGGAACCTTCTCGAGACAGAGTTTGGAGGGAGAGAGGCTGAGGTTGATCTGAACTCACAGTCTGTGTGTAGGTCATCACCCCTCCTCAGAGGTTCCAGGAGAATGCAGGGTTGGTGCCTGCTGGGTTTTCTAAAGTAAACAGAACTCTTGTGCGCCGGGGTATCACACCTCCACTGAAGTGATCTGGTTCATCTGGACTCTCATAGACTGGATGCTGTTGAGGATCTTTTTCTGGTGGCCGGCCAATGTCACTCCCACTCTGAGGATGTCCCTGAAGAGAAACCATTTGTCAGTTCCACTCCAGTATACCAGAATAACACTTGACTTAACAAGTCTTATTTCTGTGTTGTTTATGTGTTGTTAGCTACAAAGCAACAACAGGTAGACATGGATCATTTTTGCCCTTTTTCCTTCTGAGGCTGCATACAGGTTGCTCTAACCCTGTGAGTGATGGAGGTTGTTGGACTCTGAAAGAAAAATATTCAGACTCACTCTACTCAGGGCTAACAAAGGAAAATTTTTAATTTCTGTTTTCACTTATAGTTGCTGTGTAATTATAATATTGTCCTAAAAAGATGTCAGTATTGACCCTCAATCAAAGATAAAACAGTAACAGCAGTAGTCTTTGTAGTAAAGATGTACAAAACTTTATCTCTTCTTAACTATCTATCACCATCAATTCATCTAAATATGATAGTAAGTTAAGATAAGTAGGTTTAACACAGTTATTTTTTAATTATCTGCTCAAATTTTTGGTTAAAGGTGCAATATGAGCAGAGTTGGCCACCCGTCGAAGGTCACTCCAGGCAAATAGAATGCAGCATATCACCAGTAACGGCTAACTACCGCCCCCTATAATCTTTGCTGTAGCTATCTATGGCTATAGCACTAGCTGTTGTTTGCTAGTTAGCTCACTTAGCTGTGAAGCTAGTTGCCCTATTAGTTGACTTGAGTCTGCCCATGATCTCGGAGAAAGGGGTAGTGTTGGTGTTTACACTGTGGGAAATGGAATTGGGATCAGCAGACGGAACTGGACTGAACCGAACATAGCGTCAGAGGCTGATGAAGGTTAGTTTGACAATGGGGAAAAATGTTACAGTACAGAGGTGATTTATAGTGGCTGAAGAAGACAAGGGGGAAAGGAGAGAGGTTGGCCATTATAGTGTGAAGAACCAGAATTTTTTCACATCAACTGTTTCCTTCAATAAAAAACCGTACCCATTTAAAAGCTGGGCCGCTGATAATGGCCTGGGGCATGGTTGAAACAAACAAATAAAGGCTGTCCCCCAAATACCGGCCTGGAAAAAAACAAGGGTGTCTGTCATATAATGTGCATGCCACTTAAGCACAGTCACTGTGGGTGTATGTGTATTAATGTCTCAGCCAGGACTGCCTCTAATACAAGCCTGTTTCAAATAAAGGCCTGGTACCTTCTGCATTTGAGGTAAATAAAGGCCCACGTCACTATTTGAGGAATTATGGTAACTCAGTGATTTAATGGTTTATTTTGACTAAACTAGAGTTACTGATAGTTAGTACAGTGGAAAGACAAAAACCAAACTGTTTTGGTGAGTTTTATTTTGTTTCTGTAGTTTGAATGACGTGTTTTTGTCATGGTGAGTTGACAAGGCTAATAAGCTCTCAAATCTTGGTTTGGTAAAAGAGAGAAACTTGAATTCAGAAGGTGTACGGTTCTTTTTAATAAAGAAAATAGGTTTAAGAATATTTCCTTTATTGACATTTTGTGAGTTTATTTTGTTTATTTATTTGACTAAGAAAGCTAAAAGAATTTGTGAAACATAGAGAACTTGCTGCCAGCATACATTTCCAATCTGAAATAATATACTTTCAGACTATTGGCTCTTGAGGCTTTATATTCTGTTGATAATTTTAGTTAATTTTAACCCTAACATATTGCAATGAAATAAACATTATTTGTTAATTTCTGTTGGTATATGCCAAATATATGTCAAAAAAAGAAGATTTGGGTATTTTCAAATTAAATTCCATCTCTTTTCACCTCCTATCCATCAAAGAAAACTGCTCTTGACCATTAGCTTGTAGGTTTTGTAGTTCATGTCTCCCTCATCCTCCAACTGATTTAAAAATGCTGGTCAGAAAGATGTGGGTGGTCAACAATCTTCAACGGCTCCATATCACTACGCCAGGACCATATTTTTAGCAATCCAATCATATCTAAAGGATTTGATGTGAATTCATCTCAAAATTGTACCTTGTCAACATATGCCATTAAATTTACAAACACATCACATTACTGAAAATAAAGATGCCTTTACTGCTGTTTCACAGGAACTTTTCTGCTAGGGGTTCCAATGTCATTCTATCATTTTAAGATGGATAGTTATTAGATATTTGTTTTCTACTTGGATCCCTTGTAGCTGCAACAACAAACAACAATTATGTAACAATTAACATTATGATCTGTATCATCACCACATCTCTCTTTGTGTGATCTGTCTTCTTAACAGTGTTGATTTAGCAAAAAAATATCTAACATACTCCATGGTCATTTGAGACACCATATCAAAGCTGGTGAAGCCTTCGTTGGCAAAGTTCTCCTTGTACTGGCCCATCTTAATGCCATCCAGCCACTCATCCACTGTGCTGAAAGATGAGAAGTCTGGAGTACTGCGATCAAGTAGAGGTAAGTGAACACTGGTGGACAGAAAGACAAAAAACAACAAAACAGCCTGTGAGAATGCTTATTTGTGAGGGTGTAAGTCATTCCCAATGTGAAGTGACGGTGGTCCTTTATTCCATACCTGGATGACACTGGTGTCATGGCCTTGAGGCTGTTGGGGTTGCGTATCATCTTGTCCAGGGTGCTGACAATCTGGCTGAATTTAGGCCGGTTGTTGCGGTCTTTCTGCCAGCAGTCCAGCATCAGCTGATGCAGTGCACTAGGACAATCCATAGGGGGCGGCAACCTGTAGTCCTGCTCTATGGCATTGATAACCTACAAAAATTTACATGAAAACTGAGTCCTAAAACAAGACTAATACCTGATTCATTTCAAAACTACACTCAACAGATAAGACACACAATGAAAACCACAATGAAAACCAATGTTTGATTGTTGATCAACCATATAAACCACAGCTTGTGCCATATTGTGACTTAAAAATTAGATAAAACAGACATTTTTGGGAATGTGCTTGTTTGGGTAATCTTCACTAAGATTGATTTTTACTTTCTTCACAGAGGTAGGACAGGGAAAGCTGGAGGTGTTGAAAGGTATATTTTCACTTTTGACTGAACAAGGATAGCAACAGATTTTTAACATTGTAGCTAGCTAGATACAAGGGTCTCTTGTTTTTTGTTCAACATAGAATTACAGCTGTGCTCATGCAATCCCCACTATAAGGGCAGTGTCTGGAGGCTGTGCCTTGACCTATGGGGCTTGGCTGGGCACAGCCAGAAAAAAAACATGGTGCCACTGCTCTGTGGGCCCACCACCTGCAAGGATAGGCATTGGGGTTGGGTACACCGAAGACAAAGGTGGGAACTACAGACCTCTCTGGCGGAGCTGATGTGGGATGTGAAGCTATATCACCTAGATGTAGTTGAGCTGGAGAGTGGCTAGACACTCTCCTCTAGAAACAGAGTTTCCCAGGGTGAGAGGCGCCGGGCAGGTATGAGGATAGTCACAAGCCCCCGCCGAGTGCTGCTGTGTTAGAATTCTCATGAGAGGGTTGCCTGTATTTGGCTGTGAGTCGTCTGACTATCGGACTATTGTGTGTGCTTATGCACTTAGCTATGTGACTTCTTGGAGTTGCTGGGTGGCATCTTGGAAGCAATTAGAGGAGTTTCTCTAGTTCTACTGGGGGACTTGAACTGACTGCCTGATCAGAACCTAAGTAGAGTGCGGCTCGGGCCGCATTTTTCTGACCGAACCCGACTGAGCCCGAGACAGTAGTAACCGAGCCTGGCCCAAACCCGGCAGGCTTTCTGATTGTTTATGTCCAAACCCGACCCGAACCCGACACAGTTTGTTACCTGACATGCAGTCATTGTTATCTTAGATACAGCTTGTCTGTTTACT
>JBBPCS010000137.1:193286-207746 GCA_037974645.1 Hollardia meadi
GTGGTGCAGTGTTTTAAAGTTAACAGAAAACAGACTCACAAAGTTATACTTGGTCTCAACATGCATGATTATACTAAGCATCATAAAAGGATACATTAACGAATGTTTATAAATGAATGATTATACATTTGCCATTACACTGGCAACCTAGTGGAGTTAATGGTGATGGTAGGAAGTTACTGAAACCAGGCCAGAAGATCTGAATAAAAGACTAGCAATCCAGTGCCCATGATGGAAACTGGCTGAGGGTGCTGGAGTGAGAAAATGTATAATTGGCAACCCGGTGTCACTAACAGTAGTTAGTGTATGTAAGTTAGAGCAGTGAGTTGAATCTGAATGAGTTGCCAAATTAGTAGCTGGCAAATCTTTGCCTTTACTGGAAACAGGATGTTACTCTGCATGTGAAATCTGGATTAAGCATGAGAATGTGGAAATGACTCAGACCTCTAGAGACTTTTCTGCAACAAAGGTTTCTTGGGGGAGAAACAAATAGGAAATTGGCAAGCTGGTGCCACTCACCAGTATGGTCTATAATATAAAGAGTGTGGTCTAGACCTACTCTACATGTAAAGTGTCATGAGATAACTTTTGTTGTGAACTGGCGCTATATAAATAAAATTTGAAACAGAAACTCTTACAATCTAAATGGGGGGTGGGATAAGAAGAACCTGGCGTCCCGGTGCAGACATTAGTTTTACCAGAGAGGGTTTTTAGGATGAAGGAGGGATGGTGCAAACCTGGATACCTGGTGCTGGTATATTTAACAAAAAAAAAGTTTGTGTGGAGTTAAGATCTCAAGGCTTTCATGGCTTTCTCCTGGAAGAAAGTTATTTCAGACCATGTGATGAATTTTAATACTTAACCAGTTCGGGGACGACTGTTTTGAATGAAATATGTAACGTAGTTGAGTGGGTGGAAATTCAGTTAAGAGTAGATTTATTTGATTCCCTCTTAGAAGTGGCTGCTCTTTCTTGAGTGGATCTTCTCAGATTGTAGCTGAATGGCAGCTGATCCATCCCTGATGGTTGCCAGGGCTCACTGACGTGGTTGGTGGAGTCTGTCAAGTGGCCTGGATGTTTTTGGCTTTGATCTTTGAAGCTATAGAGGATTAGTGAAATGTGAATCTACTGGGGCCAGGCTGAAGAGGTCATCATAAAACTGAGCTGGGGATAATAGGTCCACCAGGGGATGGTCAGCAAAAGGAGGTGAGTTTGAGTTTGAAAATATTTCTGTATTGGTTGGAGCTTAGTTTATTTTAGAAACAATGCTGTGAGAGAATTGAATGTTGTGAGGTTGCATTGCATTGAAAACAAGAACAAACAGGTTGGTAGAAACACCAGGAAGGAAAGTTCAGTGACCAGCTTTCCTGTCCAGGCAGTTAGGGTACTAAAATGAACCTCCACTGACCCTAGAACAGCCCCTGGTGTAATGTAGATCCTAAAAGCTAAAACTCACTTGCTTTGCTTTGTAAAAAAAAATTTTTCACTGCACGTGCAATAGATAATGATCATTAAATCAGTGTGTCTCCTTTACCCTGAGGAAGGAGTCAAGGGATCCGTTCTCCATGAACTCAGTGATGATCATCACAGGGCTGCTCTTGGTCACCACCCCCTCCAGATGGATGATGTTGGGGTGGTCGAACTGGCCCATAATGGATGCCTCACTCAGGAAGTCCCGCCTCTGGCGATCAGTGTATCCCACCTTCAGCGTCTTAATAGCCACCAGGATCTCTCTCTTCCCAGGCTGCCGGAGGTTTCCACTGCACACCTCCCCAAACTCTCCTGTCAGGAAGATAAGAGAAGTCAGTGAAGGGTGAATGACATTTCTAAAAAAGCACGGTTAAACAAACATAATCCTGAGTTTCTGTCTTGTTTGACAGTAATAGGACATGTTGCATGGATATGGCAAGGCATGTCCTGATGTACTAAGCATTGAGTAACCTCAGAGCTCCAATGTTCTAATAATTCCAGTAATAGGCCCCCCTGTGAAATGCTTCTTTCTCTGATACGTGAAATAATTTCCTTGGTCATGCACTGTTGTCCTTTACCTGCGCCGATAACTTGTTCAATCTTGACACACGAAATGTCAATCTCCTTGGCAAACTCTCTGACTGCTTCATTGGGGTCTTCATATGTGAAAGGGTCGATGTAGATCTTCATTCCTGGTGACACTTCAACAAAGAGATAGAAGAGACAGCAAGAGCTATACACACAAAAAAACAAACATAAAAACACAGAGCAAAAAGAGACTACATTTTTTTTACATGCTCTGCCAAACCAAACCAAGCCAAATGAAACATCAGTGTTAATGGCTGTCAGTCTGATAGGAACATATGGTGATACTTACTGTGACCACTGGTGTAATGTTGGAGTTTGTCTGTGTACTCAGATTCGGTTCTGTCTGAACTCCTCCTGCTGGGGACAAACGCACAGAGACTTGCATGTCAACATATCCGTCTCCATGAACTCATGAAGACCATGTGATGAGGATGAAACTCAGGAAAATGCTAGTATGTGGACCTTGAGTTGTTTAAAACACAGAGCTCTGCTTTTGATGACACTGTACAATGAGGTTTTCAGGAATTCCTTGCCTTGCAAATTTGACTGTTAACTAGTGATTGGATATGTGCAGCAGACATGTGTTAGTATTACCAAAGGAGCATAGTGCAATTTAATTTATAATAGGGATTTTTGCCTAATAGCATTCTAACCTATTTCCATGGCTTTGTAAAAGATGTGCACATGAACAGATCCTGATGCGATGAGGATCAGAATCATCCCCAGCTCCTTGGTGCACATTCCATGTTTCATTACATTCCATTTCATTTAGCTGACGCTTTTATCCAAAGCAACTTACACATGCACCCACACTCCGATGTGATCAGTATCTGCACCTGGTGGCTCATTAAGCTCTCCATTCATCAGTAATTCAGTAACTCACTGACTACATGTAATGTAATGACAGGTGTTGCTTGCAGTGATGAACCAACAGAGAACTGTCACCTTCTTCTTAGTTTTTAAGAGCTTTTAGGCTCATTTAGCTCATTGTTTTTTTAGTGTGTGGTTTAGTTTACTGTAGATGAGTCTGATCTCTAACAGCTGGCAATGCAAATAAGAAATCATTAAGGGATAGTCCTATAACAGTACATGGTGTTGTGGTACTTTAAAGGAACCACTTCTAAAATATGGCCAGAATTCAAAAGTTCCAAAAATATAGGGTGCAGCATATCACCCTCAACTGCCAACTGCTCATTTAGCCGTGGAGCTAGAGACCCTATAGCTGACTGGATTGTACCTGGACTGCAACCTTGGATCAAGAGGGAAGTCACCGTGAGCAATGGGACTCAGCTCAACCGAGCTCCGCAGCCTGAACATGGCTGGACTGGACTTGGAGCAGACCACAGCCCCCGAGACTGGCAGAGGCCAGTGTGACAACAGGGGATACAGTACAGAGGTGATTTACAGCAGCTATGTCAAGGACTATGACTTCGGAGATGAGAAGACACAGCAGGTGGAGACAGTAGAGAGGTGAAGCGGCAGAGGAGTGAGAGAGAGCAGCAGGTGAAAAATGGTGTGTAGAGATGGAATGTTTTCACATCTTAGTCTGTGAATTGAGGATTTAGTTAAACCAAACCAGAGGTGATTGTGGAAAGACAAAACAAGACGGGTTTGGTGATTTTTATTTGATTTATGTCTCCTTTGAATGAGGTGTGCTTTATGATGCGTTAACGAGGCAATTAAACTCGTTTTATTTTGGTATAAGACAGAAACTTGATTTCAGAAGGTGTACAGTTGTATTTTTCTGTTTAGTAAGGAAAGTAGGTGTGTATATATATATATATATATATATATATATATATATAATATTTCCTTTCTTGACATTTTGTCAGTTTGTTTTGTTTACTTATTAGACTAAACGCTAAGATAGCTTGTGAAACTTAGCGAACTTGCCACTCGTATACATCTCCCAGCTGAAACTACAAGGGGCTATCAGACTACTGCTTCTAGAGGTACAAAGTGGTATTATAGGCAGGATGCGCCAGGGCTAGCTGGTTAGCATGCTAACTTCACTAGATATCTCTGCAACACAATACATAGACGTCTTTGACATAACGTCAAGACATTCTGTTGAGAATATTAGTTCATTTTTTGAACGTTTCAAACTAAAATTCTTGCCAAATCTTACAAATTGCACCTTAAACCAGGAAACATACATTATAACTAAATCATTTCATGCCCTGTAACATTACTGGCTCACCTGCGGCAGACAATTATCAAGACGGTGATGGCAATGATGAAGACGACCCCTGCAGCAGCTGAGCCAATGATGAGGGGGAGCTTCTCCTGGATATTGGAATTATATTCCTCTACAGGCCAAAAGACAGAAAACCCAGAAATTAAAAAGTCCCAAAGGAACAAGTGTGCAGATTTTTTGGGCCATTAAATCTGATTATCATTCCTACCTTCAGTCATGGTTTGGAAGTACATTTTGCCACTAAAGCGCCCAAATCCAGCAACAGTCCGAGCCCGAACTTGAAAGACGTAAATACTTCCAGGCTTCAAGCCTCGTATGACTGCAGTGTTGGTCTGACTCCTCGTTAGAGATGAGTTCCATTCTGCCTGGTTCTGCATCAGAAACCATAAATAATAATCAGAAAAATAATCAGAGAAACGCTGTCTGAGGTGATTACTGAAAGCATTTTGAACTACCATGATGTCTATGTGGGCCACTGTGGAAAAACTGTCTTTAAATCAGGGACTGATTCCTCAACAACAGCACTGATGTACCTTCTCGTAGTACTGCAGCTCATAGTCCAGGATAACTCCATTAGGCTGATCGGGCTGGGACCAGGACAGAGTGATGCTGTTTGGGGATCTGCTGACCTGGTGGATGATGGACACTGCTGATGGTGCTGAGGAAAAAACAAGAAAAAGCCAAGTTAGAAGCTGTAGAAAATACTGACGGACAGACAGGCTACTAAAACTGAAACCAGTGGACCTACTCATGGGCACTCATCAAACCACTGAGCAGTTATTATAGTGACATGTAAACAATGGGTTAGCCTCACCAGCCTGGTTGGTGGTAATGTTGACAGATGCGTATTGTGGTGAATAAGGACTCTGGTCAGACACTCCATTGACAGCTTGTATTTCAAAGGTGTACTGGGTGTGAGCCAGGAGGTCGCTGATGTGGACGCGGGTGTCAGTGAGTCCCAGCTGACGTGGGACAAACTGCACGTTGTCTCCACAGCGGGTGCAGCCGCCCCGCCCGCTGCCACAGCTCTTACATATGATGTTGTAGACCACATCTTCTCGGCCGCCGCCCTCCTGTGGTGGGCTCCACTCCAGCCTCAGAGAGGTCTCATTCACTATGGAGATGACATTTTGTGGAGCTGATGGAACAGCTGGAGAGGAGAAAGACATACTAGTATTGTAATTCAAAAAGTGCTTTTGTAATGTAACCATTATTCATTATTCTTCATTGGCCTCTACTTCCTGTCACTACAGCTACTTCTGGGTTCTTTCCAACCTTGGTCATTTAACTTATTCTCAAATGTGGTACAATACATGCACAAAATATACAGTAATACAATCTAAGGTTCTTGGAATCTCATTGTTTTAGTGTTTTGGAGCAGAGTGCACATGTCAAGCAAACAATGATACCAATACTGGAGACGTTTTATTTTTTTTTACATATGTCCTGTGTGTGGCTTTCTACTGTATTTTTCAGTCTCTGCCACAGAAACAGAAGCTACCTGATGTGTGTGACACACAGAATCTATAATGGAAATGATGTGCATGACATCATACAGTCTAATTTCTGTGCCCCTTACCTTAAGAGGAAGCTACTGACGACATTGACTTAGATGTAAACAGATAATGTTTATGTAATTTTTGGGCACCTCAGAGATGGATAGGTGTTCATATCAAATGATTTGCCATTTGCAGCAGGTGCACTAATATTCATGAATGTGCTGTCATGGCGGTTTGTGCACACATACTTGTACAGGGCATCTGTGGAGGGTCGGAGTCAGTGCGGTAGTAACCGTTGCGACAGACACAGTTAGTTGCTCCCTCATTGGTGGTTCTGCTGTTAATGGGGCACTGCAGACATTTCTGGTCTCCCTGTGCAGTCTTGAAGAAGCCTGATACACAAGCTGTAAGGGAGATATAGAGCAGATAAGATGTAGAAATCAAACAAAATGCATAGTTTACCAACCAGGAGAACAAATCAAATCAATCCAATACTGGCTACTGGCTGCTTCAATATCAGAACCAGTCTGCATCTCATTTTCCCGCTGAGCATATGTTTTGTTGTGATAGTCCGGATGTGTGCATCTCATAAAGGTCAGCTCATTGAAGTGACATGTACTAGACCTCCTTCAGATGAGGTCTCGTACCTCATATTAGAACATGTGGACCAGAGGAGACTGATATTTCATATGACAAGAAAGAAAAACTCAGTGTATATTGATGTGAAGGTATTTGTTAAAAAAAAGACACACAATAATTTCAAATGGTATGGAGCCATATATACAAAAACCTACACAGGTCATGAGCTATAAACATCCTCAATCCAATAATCTGGAGATCAGTGCATATCAGTCAACATCCAGTCATTCACTGATTAACCGTGACAATCACAGTTTTGTGTTTTTTACTGCGTGTACAGTAACAGTAGGTTTAATGACTTCAATTGCCTTATTGTTTTATTGTGTGATTATTTTCTGTTTTTATGCTATCTTGCTGCTGCTGCTGTCGTCTGTGAGACGAAGGTGTGACCATGAATCCGCATTATCTGGGGTCTGTTTGTCCAATATTCAGTTGCAGAGTGTGGTACTCAAGTGCTTAGTTTATCAATCAGCTGCATGGGGGAGACTGTACTGAGTACTGAGCTGAAATAAACACACAGGTCGGGTAGGCCAACGGGGTTGCAATACACTGAAGGAAGCCTGGCAAAGCTGACCCCTTGTCAGGACTAAGCATTGGGGATGTTTTTTAAAAAAAAATGAAGCCTACTTTGAAGATCTTTAAAGATCTGACATCTGAAGCTGCACTAACAACACCATGTCGAGCACATATGCAGCTGCTGATAGATTTGTCATAACCTTTGGCTATCATAATTTCACACAAGGCCCTAACAAAAGAATTGCTAAATGCAAAATTTGGGGTATCCCAGTAAAGGATTCTGGATCGACCACATCAAACTTCAACAGGCATCTGAAAGCACACCGGATAGGTGTGTCACTTGCTAACGTGAATGTTAATGTTAGTGTCCATATACAGTAGAGGTAGACCGATTAATCGATTTGGCTGATTTATGGGTGCTGATAAGACATTTTACAAAGTATCGGTATCAATGGAACTCGGCTCCAATAGTGGCCAATGGCTGTGCAGCCACCACCATTCACCTTCTCAGAATTACTGATTTGAGGGAAAATAATACCTCAAAAAATAAAAATTGCTCCCACCTACATGTTTTTACGGTTAGTTTAATCAGTTCCAGATTTATTTATCAATTCCTTTGGGATGGATGTTGAGTTTCAGATATGTATTCTAAATATTTATTACTTTAAGTTTGATGTCCCGTGATCCAGACTTATCTATTCATTTAGGTATTTATTAGTTAGACTAAGATGCTCAGTTTAACAGTTATCCAGTTTCTAATAAAATTGACCAAAAACAAATTGAAAATGTTTTTGTAGAGGTGAGGGGTGATATCGGCCGATTAACTGGCTATTGGCTTTCTCCTGCTATAAACTATCAGTGTTATATCCCCCTTTGAAAATCCACTAATGGTTGACCTCGAATATACAGTGTAGATGGCTTGCAAACATGTTTAGCTGAGGACCAGCTATCTAATGATAGCTTGCTACGGACTTTGTGGCTGAAGGAGTTTGACTTGATAAGATTGACATTAGATTGACATTTGCCAAGCGAGTGATTGTTTGCTTGATTTGGTTGTTTGCTCTTCCTCTTGCCTGGCGTTACATGGAGAGCTGCCTTTTCTCCTACTCTGCTCCTCGCTGGACTTTTACAGTGCGTAACTTTCATCTCCTCTTTCTCACACCACCATTACACATGAGACAGTAGATGGGATTAATTTCATATTGCACTGCAACGGTCTGTTTAAAGTGACCGTATACCAACTAATAAATAACATAAAATAAATAAATAAAAAAACTAATAAATGCTGATACTGTATGCTGATGGAGAAAGTAAAGATGATAATACAAAACATGTATTAATTAACATTCCTTAGAAATAGCTCTGTGTTGTTCTGAGCAGATCGGATGGCATGCTGCAGATGATAGAACCCTCATTACAATCATAAGAGATTTGAGACTTGACTTGACTCGGACTTGCAAAAAATTATTTATGAACATCTCTGTTGTGACATCACGTGCATAACCTCTATAGTTACCAATTAGAGTGACACTAAAGTGAGATTTTTCACCAATTAGTACAGACTGATGAAAGTCATATACTGCTTCATTTTATAAACTTCCTCTCAGTGGTCTAAACCAGAGTAGAAGGCAAAAATAAGTTTACACTCAGTAAAGAAATACCTTTTGCACTACGTTCTGAGTATGTAACATGAAGGGACTACAAACTTTCATTTCGTTGTGCAACCTGGTGCTGTACAAGGACAAATAAATTACCTGCATTCTTTGATTTAATATTTTTTATTTATTTATAACATCGGAAAGCAGGGTATTTAAGTTTAGAGTCCTTGCACACCTAATCTGGAGGAAACAGGAAAACAGCACCTTTACCACTAACCTTGTGATAATGGCAGCCTTAGAATGCTTTAATGAGCAAAAATTTAAAATGCACAATTGAAGTAAAAGTTTAATTTCACAGAAGACTAGACATGATGCTCACACAATGCAGAGCACACAATTCAAAAAGTGACCAGGCAAACACCTTTATCATCAGTGTCTCACCAAAGTCTCTAAACACACACTTTTCCAAAAGATGTTTCTTTACTGAGGGTCACATCCTGTACCATGTGTGTCGATGGACACATCAGACTCAGCTGCCAAACTTAATCCCACAAGGCAATGCAGGGATAATTCAGCCTTTGAGGTTTCAGTATGTTTACTTAGAAAATCCTTTGACCTTCATCTGCAGACCATCAAGTGAAGTATTCTTGTCCTCTTCTGTGTGTTTAAGAGGATCATGCCAAGCTACAGTGAGGGACCTGATCAGGATTAATGATACGGTTCAGATAAAAGACTTTAATACCAGGGAAATTGTGCACAGCTGGCTGGCACGGGATAAAGTATAGAAAGTCTGAATCAGAACCATCTCAGAAAATATTCACAGTGTTGTCAACTATTTTGTATTGGAAGGAGCTAAATCCTGCTTAAATTTTAATTTGCTTTAATATGCACTACTTTGCATAGCCTACTGTATATCTGTGATGGCATAACATAACTATTAACATAGGCTACACAACATTTTAAGTCAACCTAAACTTAACTGACTCTACCAGACGTAGCTTTATCATTAGCTATTTTGTATTTCCAAGCTGCTGTATCATCTCAACAAAGCATCTAAATCTGCCTGTAATTTCAAACCGCGGTTTCCATTGTAACAGTATACTAATCCTCTTTCTTAGAAAGTAAAAGATGAAAGTAAAACATGTGGGAACACCCCATCACTACAGAGGTAAAGCGATGAAAAGCTCTGAGGTGTATCAGTAACGTTACTTGCACAGTAATAAGGTCGTTGACATTTTTTAAAGGAGGTGGGACACAACCTTCTTCACCTTAAATCATAGAGCCTAGTCAGAGCCTTAACGTCCAACATCACTGGGTCTGGGTTTTAGTTTCAACGTCAGGTGAACGGCTCGGTGCTCATGTGTTGCAGGGCAGGGTGATCTGCAGCCACGCAGCTGCAATACTGTGGAAAGTAAAATGTTCTGATTTGTTTTGTAATAACAGTTCGACGTAGCCCAGCCACAGATTTGAATGTGTTGGCTTTATGTCAACAAAATGAAATGAGCACTCTTACGGCGTTTTGGTCTCTTCAAGTTCAGGTTTTTAAGCCACAGTCTTTTTGATTCCTCGTCTATAGGTAGATGATGGAAACTGTACCATTGGTCACAGGAACAATCTCTTTTTGTTTTGGGTGCATGTTCAAAACACTGTTGTTGAAGCCAAACATTTAGGTTAGCAACAAGTACCAGAGCTCCACAAGGACATTTTTAGAAAATAACTGCTACTAAACAACTACCAGTTATTTGTTAAATATGTTGCTAAATTGAAGGTGAATTACTTTAGAAAGGACCGCTGTTGTCTGCCAGCCACCATGGTTAGCCACTAGGAATAACTAGCTTACTACTACTTCTGCTATCAGACCGGAAGTTACACCCATAAGCATTTCTACCGTAGCGCTCCCAAGAATAAGGTGGATACATTTTCCAAAATGTTTGTAAGCCTCCTGAAGTTTCAGAGAATATTTGTTGCTCATACGCCATCTGTGTTGGCCCGCGCCACAGAGTCGGGCATCAGCACAGTTTAAAAGCCTTCTGAGGACTGTTTGTGCCTATTTGAAAGAGCAACAGCCAGTGGGGAAACTCGACCAATCAGCGGTAATGGTAATTTCATCACCCAGTCACTTTGTAAGTCAGGGACAGCCGTTCCTGTTTATAGGGCTGGCCCAGCCGAAAGTCACTAAAGAGGTTGTTAAAGTCGTATAGCAAGAAAGTCTCACACAGTTTACAATTCAGTCTCTTCCTTTTGAAAGAACAGTCCATCAATTTGGAAACAGTATGCTTGTTTGTTGCCACAGTCATTTGCACCCTGGTGCACCCAGTACAAATAGAAGAATGTGATGATTTTGCATCTTGTTCTTATCTGCATCATTTAAGTTTCACATTGGACAAATGTGATAATTTATTACAAAACCTGTGGGTTCATTTTAGGACCCACAGGTCTCATGATAACTACTGACAAGGTGCTCTCAAACAAGGCATCAACACTCTAATTGCTTTGTGCTCACAAGAATAAATGAGACAAGAATGTCTGTACATAAATGTACCATACCAGGCATAGTGGTGGATCAACTAGCCTGCCTATATTTTTTATTCCTGGAGCCATGCTGCTAGTGTGGCTAAAACCACTCAGTTATGGTTATCATTAAATTTTCAGTTGACTGAATGAAGTGCTCTGCTTCTGACACAAGAAGGTAAGCAGCAAACCGAAGAATGCACAAATCAGCTGTGATGAGAAACCAAGTAAATAGACATAGATATAGTAGAGCAACAATTGTAGAGAGCCATACCTCTGCAGACTGTACCATTCTCCACTGCTTCATACCCAGCTTTGCACATGCAGCGCCCAATGGGTACCATCCACTCCCCATCCCCGTTACAGTAAAGCTTGATGGGTACATCCACCTCCTCCCCATTGGGAACACACACCCCTCTGGCTGCCACCAGAGAGGTGCTCTCTGCTCCAGACAGAGTCTCAGAAAAGACAGCACCATTCTGGATCACACGGGGACATTTCCTGTAGTAGACTCGAACAGCGATGAGTGACATGCAGGCACCATAATCCTGGAAAGCGAGGTAGAAGCCATTGCGTGAAACAGGTCCAAAACTCCGGACTTCACTGTTGATCTTCATGATGCGGCCACCGAGGTCAACCTGAGAGAAGCTCTCATCAGCAGCTATAGTATCCACTTTCACCCAGGGGTTCTCCATCCAGGGTGGGGACGATTTAGTGGCTGTGTCCGAGTCAGACTCATAGTAGTAAAGGTTGAAAGTTTCCTTGCAGGAGCCAGGGACATTGGGTATGGAACTGCAGTCACGCACTGAGAACTTCATCTGAACATGGATACGCTGAGCACCACGGCGGCGGATGAATTTGGTGCGTACCCAGTTGTTCTGGCTAATATCAAAGACGTTGCACACCTGGTATGTTCGGATGGTGTTCATGTTTTCATCATAGCCACTAACTTCTTCCCACTAGAAGACAGACAACAAACAAAACTATTGATACAGTGACAACAACAAATGTACAAAAAAATACAAACAATGTGACAATAACAGTTAAGGGCAACAAACCCTCCAACCTAAACAACAAAATTGGTATTTTGTCATTCAAAAACTACCAATATGACCATTATGGTCTGAGATTAAGCAACTTAACAGCAGCTAAAAATTGTTTTTTGACCAAAGAGGCCAGTGACAAATTACTTGCAGTCACACAGTTTAGGCAATGAAAAGGACTTGCTTATGGTTATAAACAGTTTCAAAGAAACCAATGTTGGCTGTTGGTAGAAGTCAGGGCATGTATTTATATACCCAACCACCCACCCATACCTCCTCCCGAAAGGTGTGTTCAGACAGACCATGTAGTAAATCTTAGACGTTGTGCAAAGGCAAAAGTGGGTGTGAAAAGATCCAAATTTGCTGAAGACAGTGTAAACTGAGGCAAAGACACATCTGCATGAGTTGCTGAATTAACATGCTTTATGCTTCAATGCTTTATTCCGCTGATCATGGATGGATCTAAAATGGCTGGATGGCGTTATTAGAGCGGGAGCTTGATGCCAGGTTGGAATTCACCCGAGATGAATTTGAAAAAATGAGAAGGGGATAAAAGTCTATTTAAAGAAAGATCATTGTAAAACAACATAATGAATTCAAAGCAGGAAATGGATGCAGTATTTACTAGGCTGGAGAATGGATCAGAGAAGAAAGGCCGACAAATGCTGTTAAGCAACCTGGGACTAGATAATCCTGAGAAATTCATGGGCAAAAATATTTATGGAAATGAATTCTTCTCAGAGGTTTTGCAACTAGGAAGAAAGAGCTGTTTCCCAAGTTAAAAGCTGCCTGAGAAAGAGTTAATAAGCGAGCCAAAAGTATGATGAGCTGGTCATTATGTACCTCATGGTGACATTTTATGTTGTTGTATTCTTAGCTTTTTATGCTGATATGTTACAGTATGTGTAGTTGTGATTAAAATGAATAGATTGATTGATGAGATAATGCTTCTGGCCCACATTTGTCTTAGGGTGTGGATCAGAGACATTAGATAAAACTTGAGACTGTCTTAAAATCACACCTTCATGCTGCCTTCGCAGGAATGGGTCGTCAGAGCATCATCTATAAGATTTCATCAACATGGTGTTTACTGTCAACTCAGGAAAATGGATGCTCTCTTCCCTGTGGAGGAGTTTCTTCCTTTGAAAAGCATTAATTTCTTCCAAGGATATGCTGTGTTATCTCCATGGTTACAAATTTAAAAAAAAGGATATTCCATTGTCGGACTTCTGCAAAAGTAAATTAACGTCCAGAATCCAGACACACACCAGCCACCTGAGTCATAGCAACGGCATCAGTCAGGCTGATTCCAGCTGAGACGGAGGAGTTTACACTGCTGTAACTTTTCTCTTCCAACATTTTCATTTAGTCGTCAACAGTGGTAGGTAGTAACGAGTTACATTTTGCCTTTATTTAACCAGGAAGTCTCTTGATATTGAAATCTCTTTTTCGAGGGAGACCTGGCTAAAACAGCACACTGGTTACAGTTTAAGTAGAAATAAAACAAACAGAATACAAATATCAGAGACAAACAGAGACAGACTAAATCCAGCTCAAATAAAGCCATTGCATTTCTCAGTTATATGGACTTTTAACGTGGCTTTAAAATTTTCCAATTAAGATTGTTAAGATCTGGAGGACCTCCCCCGCTTCCATACTTTTGAAATCAAATTTGTCTGCAAACTGCCTCTGACTCTTTGTTGGGTGCTGGGGATTTTTTTTTTCCGGATCAATAGCTTAAGATCAATACAGATATCCTCTTGTGAAATGGATGAAAAAACTAGTTACTCTGGTCCAGTTTCACCAGGTGACCTAGGATACTGCTTTTCAGAAACAAGGCTAAACTTAAGAGGCCTGCCATTATTAGAATGTATATACGTATTTTACTTCGATGAATACATTATGTTGTGATGTTCATTATAGGCTGTTGACTTGTCTAAGGGCTATAAATATAAAGAAACATTTATTAGCAGACTAATTAGCAATAACATAAGTAGTTCAGAATTGGATAGTCTAAAAATCTGCACTGAGAACAATTTCAGGTAGAAAAAAGTTAAGATGAATAGGCCTATAATAGAGGAGAGCTGCACATAGCCTCCTGCTTTTCTTCCAGTAGCCCCAGACTTTCTTCAGAGGCTGCTCTTGTTTTCTGTTGGGAAAATTAATAACTCTTTTTGACTGGCATTTCTGATTGGCCGCTGCTTTTGATCACTTCAATCAATTCAATGACATAGGATTATGGGGGTGAAACATTATTTTGCGTGAGATCATCATCTCGAGGTCAAAAATAATTATGGCCTACTTTCTCTGGCTCAGAGAAATCTTCCTGCACACACACACACACACACACACACACACACACACACACACACACACACACACACACACACACACACACAC
>JBBPCS010000137.1:207846-232705 GCA_037974645.1 Hollardia meadi
CATAGACTGCCGAGGGACTTCCCATGATGCACTGAGCTCCTCTCTCCTCCTCTCCCTCTCCTTCTGTTCACATTCATATCCCATCATGAATGCATGATACTAACTTGACATCTTCCCCAGAGTCTTTGTGCTTTCTCGTCTCGCATGTTCCCATGGATCGTGGTTGGACCTACTGCTGTGGTCCTGCTGGACGCCCACTGCTGCTATTATTATAATATCGTTATAATAATAATAATATGATTAATATCTCTTACTATCCCAGCTGACATTGGGCAAGAGGCATTTTGTCCGTTGGGTTTTTTCATCTACAGTCTGGCTCGCCGGTAAGTCAAAAAGTTAATTTCAGACCCTGTTAATAGGGGAGATTGTATTGAATGCTGTATTGAATCCACAACCAGCATTCTGATGTAGGTGTTGTTATTTTCAAAGTGTGTGAAGACTGAGTGGAGGGCAGTGGAGGTGGCATCCTCTGGCATCTGTTGGCTCTGAAAGCACATTGGTTAGGGTCCAGGCTTGCTGGGATGTTGTCTTTGATGTGATGGAGAGCCAGTTTCTCAAAGCACTTCAATAGAAATGGGGTAAGAACCACAGGACAGTAGCTGTTTAGACGACACTGCAGACTTTTTGGGACCTACACCAGTCCAGGGGTCCTTGAGGGGGTTCCAGGGGGTCCCAAGCAAAACTTTGAATCATTTATTTTGACTATAATTCCATCCATAAGTAACACAATTGCAGAACACACTATTTTAATCTTGGGTTTCATACACTTTGTGTAATAAAACATCTAAAAGTAAAATTCTTATCCGATGAAAGACCTTGGGACAGAATCTTATCAAATGGGGGTCCATGATCTAATTTGTGACTTGTGATTTGTTTAAGGGGTCCTTGGTGTGAAAAAGTTTGAGAACTACTGGCCTACCATAAGATAACAGTTGGTTGTAGGGGAGAAATGGGGGAGATGGAATCCCCGTCTCTGTTCAAAGATGTCTCTAATGTCAGATGTGAATGTTCTCCTTGATCAGTCATCCACTGACTCCTGGTCCATGACCACAGACCTCTTTCCAGTGCGGGTGTTCACAGACAGCCAATGTCGTCTGTCTCCAGTGTTCATTCAGTCTCATGTCCAAAATCCTTACTTGAGAGGAAATTAATACAATATTCCTCAAAATTATCCGAAGTACACAATGTTGTTTTCTATTTCCAGCAGGTTTCTCTGCTACATACGTATCTATACTGCAAATAATGATGTAAGCGAAGGTTGTACGGGACACTACACTCTTCTAGGAGAAGAGTTGTGATAAACATTTTGCAGTGTTCAGCTTCCAGCACAGCAGACAGCTGTTGATGCAGGAGGCAGTGATCCAGACCATACTGTGAAGCTTTTCATGTCATCACCACTGCCACATGTTCCAGTGACCTCGGCTGACTCCAGCCCAGTGCTGCAGACACAGATCAGAGTGCCCTGCATGACTGCCATTAAAATACATGGAACACCACTGCAGGTGCTTCATTAGTCAACACAACATTCATTATCATCAACACCACCGTAACAGTCTCATATGCTTGACTGTATGGATACAGTCCTTGTTAAAAATCTTTACATTACAGTGATTAAATCTTGCAACCCAGAACCTATTGAATTCCCGGCCTCCTAAATGTTCTCCCTTCAGGATTTGACATTAAAGGCAAGGCAAGTATGTTTCTGTTGCATCTTTCAACAACAAGGCAATGGTTTCTGGATTGGGAAAACAGAAGTTAACAATTGCATGCCTATGGCAAACTAGGGCTACTGTGTAGCATCCTCTTATGCTCTAAAAGAAAGTGAAGTTATAAATGGGGATTTTCAGGATTTTCACATTTGTGAACATTTACCTGAGAAATAGGTAACATCTATTTGACAGTTGGAGGGAACCAGCTTCACCGGTGTTTTGTTGCATTACTTTACTGCTAATGTAACGTGAGTCTCATTCTCCCAGTGAGTTATTTCTGTTGCTTAGACGTAACGTTTCTCTTGTCATTCTTGCTTTAATCAAACTTGGCCTTTCCAGAAAACTTGCTGACTGATGGTGTTTTTGTTCGTGTTAATGCCCATGCTGGTTTGGTCATATTCTGAACACTTCCCCCTTGGGAATAGCTGCAGTAAAATCAGTCAGAGATGAAATGTAATGACAGAATAACAGTGGTACAAAAATATCTTACAGTTGTGGGAGTTGGCTACAGTGGTCTATGTGACTGTGGGTAAGGGTCTGAGAGCGTGACTGGCCTGCTGGCGAGCTAGCTAACCCACACTTGCTTGTACAGTAGGGTTTCTGCTTGTGGAGCTCCGGAAATGTTAGAGCAAATGTTCAATATACCATCAATTTTCGTAAAACTGCCAATATTCGAAATCTACATGAATATTTGACCAAATTTCATGTAATTGAACACTCGATAGTTGTCGAGCTATTTCACAACAAAAACAACAAATGCCACCCTCACAATGGTGTCAGAGGATCACCAATGTCAGTGGGATTCATCATCTGGGAACCAAGAATATCTATGCCCATAGTGTAAATATCAACAGTGCAACCAATGCAGTGCAATGGGGCCCAGAACATTAAGACCAGGAATAGTAGATAACTATTAACTTTTTTTCCATTCATTTTTTACGGTAGTTCTTATCCCTAGAGCTATCCCTTACCGATTATATATTAGTTAGTATAGCAGTTTCCCCCATTTGCATAAAAGTAAGAGGACACCGTTTTCATGTTTGAGTGACAGACAGCAGAGCAGCAGCAGCAGCACACACAGGACAGTGGAAGGTTTTTTCAATCACAGCTCTGTCATCTAACTTGTCCAAAGTAAGTCTGGCTCATTTCACAATACGAGCACACTGTTTTTAGAATAAAACTTAAGTTATATTGTCTTAGCACTGACAAGTTGTAACTGGTTTGCAGGATGGGAGTTGCATGGTGAGCCTCTCCATGGGGCCGCAGGAATGATGTGTTTCGCAACTGTCTGGACTGGATGTGTGTGTTCAGGGTTAGACATTGCCATCCACAGAAGAAGTGATATCATATTGTTTAATAATACATTACATTAGAAATTATTGTTGTGCATTACTGGGATATACTGACAAAAATTTTACATAAAGAAATACCAATAAATAATTCAAGGCATTATTTTCCCTAATTTACATTTGTACTTTTCATATTTAGGTCAGTATTTTTCTTATTTTGTTTTATTACATAGCAACAGTGAAGAGGCAGACAGGAAATCGAAGAGAGAGAGAGGGGTATGGTCACTGGCTGGAATTGAACTGGCAGCAGTTGGAACTGCATCACATTCTGGCGATATGTCAACATGTCCGCCATATTGAAAAGGGCTAGATTTTCATTTCTCAGCCAATTTCAATGAGTCGTCTTTATATTCAAGGCTTTATGATCTACATGGAGCACAATGAAAGGTTTTGTCTTCAATTATGGAGAATCTCGATACGCAGCTAGAAGCAAATCATAGCTTATGTGGTGAGAAATAATTAATTGTCATAAGGAATTGTAAAAACTCACGTTCATCAAGCATGGATTTGGATTATTTTCCTTGGCTAAGAGTTGTGGAGATGTCCCATATAATCACTGAGAAAAATGGAACAAAATCATCAAATACAAATCAAATAGTGGGACACTGCAGGCAGTCTGCTTAATATCTCTTTATAGCAGTGAAAGGATACAGATAGTCCAAGACACTTACACACAGAGACTATATATATATATATATATATATATATATATAGTCACATATATGTGTGTGTGTGTGTGTGTATGTGTGTGTGTAGGCTAAACCTTACGGTATTTTTTTATCCGGAAAATGCAGCTCTCCCATTTTCAAGGGAATCTTGCCCTTTCCAATATGGTGGCAATGTTGACATATGATCCAGTTGCCAATGAGGTATATGTTTCTATATCTACGGTTGCAACCATGCGGTATTTATTTGAATGTATTTTTTAGTATTTTCCATTGGCTGCACTACTTGTTTAGGTCAAGATTTAAAACAAAATTAGCCCTGAAAACAGCATGTATTGGGACTCTCTGGTGGGGAGCTTCTGCACACAGCCCTCCAAAAGCTTGGGTCCGCCCCTGTCCATGGAACATTGAAAATCGGGATTGAAATCACTGCCGACAGTACCAGCAGCAGTTGCCTGCTTTGACGACTGGATGCTGCACTTATTCCTGAAACCTGCAGGCATCTCGTTTAGGCTCTTCCCATCCACAGTGTTATCCCACACACCCGCCTGTTTGCCAGACGCCTGGCCGCTGACGGGCTGCGGGACAGAATGAGCACTGGCCTCGGTGTCATCCCGCAGCCCGATCCTGCCTGCCTACGCGGGGCTTTCTGGCTTCACTACGTTAGCTAGCAGACTGATTTGTTAGACGAGCAGACGCCCTCGGATTGTTTCGGGATGCTGAAGGATTTGACGAACAACAAACATGAGGTTTCCCTCGGCTTGACTGGAACAATGCGAAAGGAAGTGCGGCGGCGGATCGACAGGGTTTCCGAAAACTACGAACAGGATATGCTCCACAGGGCGTCTGCTGGTATCTGCCAGCTCCAGGGAAAGAAGTTTACAAATGCTGCTATAGGATACAACTAACTGCGGTTTAGAATATCAAGACTGGAGATAGGAGTTGACACCAGACACACCAAAACAAACAAACAAACAAAAAACACTATCTGAATGGTGTGGATCACAGGATACACCGTCAGGTGCTGCTGCCTTTCTTATTTACCATTTGTTTCAAGCTTCATTTTCCTGTGGGAACAAGCAGGTGGATCGTTATTTCATGCAGACTGCAAAACACGACCTGCCTGCCACAGTGTGGAGGACAAGTAGCCCACAGCTGGTAAGCACCACAACATGACTACCATTTTGTATTGCCTACAGGTCTGCAAGATGTCATGCTGCCTGCCCTTGCATCCCTGCATGCCATTTACTGAGTGTAATAAGGTCCCACTGCCTTCTTTCTGCCTGCCTCCTGTAGGCCCAGACTATCGCAGCTCACTGGGACTGATGTCTTCTGTCTGACTCTCACTCTGCAGGGTGATCATCTAATGAGGGCTTGCATTATGTAGAGCAAATCTTAATATTTGATGCATGCATCACAGCAGCACACAGTGGTCAGTGTGACACGGTGTTGTGCTGATGATAAATAGCCTCATACAGGATCTCCAGCAGCTGGAGGGCCTCTTTCTCAGCTCGAGGACATCCAGGCGATTTAATATCATTTGGTGTAATGTGCCCCTCAGAGAAATTAGCGCCACCTCTGAAAGGATTACAGGTGGTGTTTGATTTTAAACCAGCCAGGCTCCGTCATGCTGCAGCAGCTGGTGGCTCTCCAGACCTGTAGGCCCTATGTGAGGAGGCCTGATGGTGGGCCCCACCGTCAGACACCACAGGTCTGTGTACATCTCATCCAGTGAGCTTTGTCGCCTCCTCCCACCAACATCAAGCCAGAGGTATTGGGCCGCTGTTGCTACCCAGTTCCTGACAGTGACTCTGCCCTCCGCCGCCAACCAACTTCCAGCTTCGCAAAGCCCCTCCTTCAAGACACACAGCCTCTATCACGGTTCCCCACAGCTCCGAGCCTGTGGAGCTATGAGGGCTGCAACTCCAAAAATGACTCGAGAACAACGGCTGATGGAAGTGGAATAGGTTTCAAAAGTTGGATCTTGATTTGCCAAACCTCTTTATTGTTCATCATGCCTGTTTTCCCTTCGTTCAGTGTCTACACTTGTTCTTTAAAACAGCGCCAAGTCATTTCTTCAAGTATGCTTTTTCTAATGAGATTTCATCACAGGCTCTCCCTCATCTTCCAAAACAGCTGCACTGACATATATCAACCTAATGATTAATGAAATTACATATCCAGACATTTGTTGTCATACATTCAGAGGTCTCTATCTTGAAAAGGTGGCACCTACATTGGCTCTTGTTTGCTTTTGTCTCTTTTTATTTGTAGACAGAAAGGTTTCAGCCTCTCCTGTCGTGTTAAAGGGTTGGTTCACTCAAATTACAGCAGTCTAGGCAGCCACGCTGGCAGCTGTGTAAGGCTGGACTGGCGCTTTTAGCTGAATGATCAGCATGCCGACATGCACATAATGACAATGCTAACATATTGATGTTTTGTAGGTGATATTTATCATGTTCACCCTTAGCATAATGTGTTAGCATGCTAACATTCGCTAATTAGCACTAGACAAACTGTCAACAATGTGTGATTGACTGTATATAAAGATGGACGACATGAGAACTCCTCAAAAGTGAAGCCTAAACATCTCGATCGCCCGGTAGTGGGCTGCAGTATAGGTCATAAACTCCTCCCACACAATTATGTCAAGTAGGACTTGGGCCAAACTAATAACTCAAAGTACATCTTAAATAAATTTTTCCCAAAGATCATTTCTGTCATTTTAGGTAGTTCTTATCACACTGATGTATGTTCAAGTGATAATTTTTCTGATCAGTTTGATTTTAATTAGTTATTTAATGTTATAAAAATGGGGTGAAACATGACTGACAGCTGAAACCTGCTTGCGATTCAGCAGGCGGGTGTATGGGCAGGAACTCGAGACGCCGGCTCCGCTGCCCGGTCGCTACTGCGCAGACTCTGTCTCCAAATGCACAAGATGGCAGCACCTGTATCCGGAATATTTTGGCTTCATTTTTTTCTACAATGGGAGGAAGTGGAGACGTGTTGTCCATCTTTATTTATGTCAATGATGCAGAGTCAGCAGACATTGGTTTTGGAAAGTGCATTGCCGTTGATTGTAATGACATGAGCAGCACAAATTGAACTGCATTCACTTCGGTACAGGCAGTAGTCTCGGAGACAGATTTTAAAACCTGGACAAATAAAGCTAAAACTATCAGGGGGTACACATGCCACCAGTATTCTTGCCATCTTCCCAGCAAAAGCTGAAAGAAAATCGGGGATGCAGCTTTTGTCAATTACGGCCCAAAGCTATGGAACACACTATCTCTAGTTATCAGGGAAGCCAGCTCGCTAAATATTTTTTAAAGAAAGCTAAAAACTCACCTTTTCACTTAACTTGCATTTACCGTGCAATGACTTGCCAGGTACAGGCTTGCAATGCAATGTGCCTTGTGCTTCTGCACTGCTGCTCTTCTTTTAAAATGTTGTATTTTACTTAATTTTATGTATTCTATGTATGCTATTTTTAACCTTATCGTAATTATCATTTATTTTAATTTTTCATCTATGTTTTTCTGTAGTCGTTTTTCATTCTTACTTATGTTTTATTACGTAGCAACAATTATTTTTATTTGCTCTCCATCTTATTTTACACTATTTATGATATTCTGTCCCTGTTTTTATGCATTATCTTATTTATTTATCAAATTTACATTAGTTTTCTATCCCTATTTGTATGTTCATTCCATGTCTTTTTTTGTGTGAAGCATTTGGTGCATGTAATCTCTTTGTTGTAAAGCACTTTGAGCTATACATTTCTTGTATGAAAAGTGCTATGCACATTTATTAATATTACCAGAGAGGAATGAGGAAATGGCCATGAGTTTTTCTATTTTGGGTGAACTAACCCTTTAAAGTTGAACCATGCTCTTTAATTCCTGACTCTCCTACTCAATGTCCACTTGCTCACTTGTTTTGAGTTTATATTAAGTTATTGACTCAAGGGGTTAATGGCAGTCTTAATGTAGATACCTACAGCGTAGGTTTTGATTAACAGTTCAGTGCCTCCAATGCTTCCATACAGTTCACCTAGGGTAAACCAAGTCTCCAGAAGCCCTGAGATCCCAAATTGATTTGAAAAGATGTTATTTTACAACTGGCAACTGTGGATCATTAAAAATTCATAGGTGATTGTTGATTTGTAAAATATAAATATCATAAATATTTTTCTTTTATTCACAAACATTTCCATCATTCCACCGGACTTTATTGGGAAGTTAAGGACTCATTCGTAATAGTCAAGACTGAACCTGGAATTCAGCTGTCATGAGTAGTGACAAACACACAAAATTAACATACACAGGTCACCCTTCGTGGATCGCTCTTTGATGGTTCATGATAAGCATTTTGATTTCCCAGTAATGTAAAATAACGTGCTATCTACTATCAGACGCTCCTGTGGATTGTCTGTTCTGTTTTCACACCAAAAACAGACCGCACCAGTGTTCAAGACTGCCTTTTCAGGTAGTCTGGGCCAGGTTTTATGGTCCGTACCATAAAATGATGTGATGAACAGCTTTCACACCAGACTAAAGAGTTAGTTTGAACCAAACAAACAGGTAAGGTGTGAGAGTACCCTTGTGCACCGAAAAATTCTGGTCTCAGAAACTTTCTGGTTTACAAGAACATCAAAGATTTTGTCACTATCGCAAAAAAAGTGACCTCAATAAACAGAAAGACATCTTCACAATAAAAGTTTAGTGTTTCATTTTTGATCTGGTGTGGTACCACCTGGATGACTAAAATGGCTGTCCACTATAGGATTGTCTTGATACCAGAATTTTAAAATTTGATACAATGCTAATATAAAAAAAACTGTTCTCAATACCTGTTTCGATGCCATGGCAAAATAAAATAAAAACGTCCTGAACACACAAAAATTGTATTTCTTTTTCTTTTTTACCACCTGATTTACCACCTGCACACAGTGCTGGTACAGAAAAGTCACATTTGTAATAACTTTAAAATCTGTGCAGCCTTGGGTTGAATTCTGATTGGAGATCTGTGTTTTTATAGCTACTCATCTTCCGATACTGCAAAATGCAGATATTGTATTGTTTTAAACGTGGTATTGAAAACGTAGTGATACTTTGATATTTTTGACAACTCTACCATCCACAGACACATCTAACAGAGACCCATGCAAACTCCTAATTCCTTGTCTTCTTTGTCCAGGATCGGGGGGTGAGACGATATCCAACGAAGGAACCCTGCTCAAAATGGGGCGATGTGGATTGAGATTTTTCTCTACCTTGTGAACTTCAAAAAGGAAGCAACCACGAGGACGAAGGAACAACTAGCAGACGGCGGAGGTGGTGGAGGAGTGGTGGCTTTGGTGTTTGAAGAAAAGGTGGTATGGGTGGGGGAGTATTTGAGATGGCGAATGGAAACGAGAGCAGTCAAGGGCCTGCTGGACCCATGGCGGCAGTGGTGGCCACCGCAGGAAGTATGGTAGCAGAGACACCGTCATCAGCTGTCTCTACCTATATCAAACTGGTGCTTCTGGGGCTGATCATCTGCATCAGCCTGGTTGGCAACCTGGTGGTGTCTCTGCTCGTACTGCGGGACCGGGCCCTGCACAAGGCACCATACTACTTCCTGTTGGACTTGTGCCTGGCAGACACCATCCGCTCAGCCATCTGCTTCCCCTTTGTGCTGGTGTCTATAAAGAACGGCTCAGCCTGGACCTACAGTGTGCTGAGCTGCAAGGTGGTGGCCTTCATGGCAGTGCTCTTCTGTTTCCATGCTGCCTTCATGCTGTTCTGCATCAGCGTAACACGCTACATGGCCATTGCTCACCACCGCTTTTACTCAAAGCGCATGACATTCTGGACATGTGTGGCGGTGGTGTGCATGGTTTGGACACTGTCTGTGGCGATGGCTTTCCCGCCCGTTTTTGATGTGGGCACATACAAATTCATTCGTGAGGAGGACCAGTGCATCTTTGAGCATCGCTACTTCAAGGCTAATGATACGCTAGGCTTCATGCTAATGCTGGCTGTGCTCATTCTTGCCACACATGTGGTCTACATGAAGTTACTACTCTTTGAGTACAAGCACCGCAAGATGAAGCCAGTCCAGATGGTGCCGGCCATTAGTCAGAACTGGACCTTCCACGGGCCGGGGGCTACTGGCCAGGCAGCAGCCAACTGGATTGCGGGCTTTGGCCGGGGACCAATGCCACCCACTCTGCTGGGAATCCGGCAGAACTTGCACAACCAGAACCGGCGCCTGTTGGGCATGGAGGAGTTCAAAGCGGAGAAGCAGCTTGGCAGGATGTTTTACGTGATCACGCTGCTGTTCCTGGTGCTCTGGTCTCCCTACATAGTGGCTTGCTATTGGAGGGTGTTTGTCAAGGCTTGCACAATACCACACCGGTACCTCTCCACCACAGTGTGGATGAGTTTTGCCCAAGCTGGGGTCAACCCTATTGTCTGTTTCTTCCTTAACAAAGACTTGAAGAAAGGGCTCCTTTCCCACATACCAGCCGGCTGCAGGACTAAACCTCATCTGCCACGGGAGCCTTATTGTGTCATGTAAGCAGAGATGATGATCTAAACATGGAGAAAAGCAGCCGACAGACATGTTGTGGGAGTGTTTGCTTTGGTGTGGCTTTTGAGTCAATACAAGCTACTTTTAAGGAGTGGGAGTAAAATAGAGAGTGCAATGGTAATACAGGAATGGTAAACATGTATTTCCATATACCAACACTTTTTCACTTAAAACAACAGCATACATGGAGTCAGACCTTTGATAACAAGAGAAATATACTTAAACAGTGAAACATGGTAATAATAAGTAATAATGCAGTCATTGTGGAAACCAAAATAGCCTCATAAGCTGCTACATAAAGTAAAGTATGTACAGTAAAATTAGAAAAATCCTGGACTGACATAAAGGATGTTCCAGTTGGTTTGGCAACAAAAAAAAAGTGTACATAAGTTGAAAAAGAAGTGACTTTTGTAGTTTAAATCAAAATTTTATTGACATGCTGGGTTACAGTCCTGATACCAAAAAAGATGGAATGCAGAGTAAAACATAAAACAGAATGTGATTACGTGATAATCCTATTGTAGGCTATCATAGCACCTATATTCTGTAGGATTTGTGTACAAGGACACTAATGTTAAAAAAAAATTCACGACTCAGCACCACTATCTTTCATGCCCGCACCAAGTCTCTTTGACTAAATGAAACACAGCATTTATAAACCACACTGGAGTCGCGTCGGGGTGGGTGGTGGGATTACAACGTCCAGAACTCTCGCACCAGAATCTAAGGTTCGATTCTAGTCTGTGGTTAGGTTTAGGCATAAAAAGCTCTTTGGTTAAGGTTAGGAAAAGATATTCTCAGTTTGTAAAACAGTCACAACAGCTATTGGAGTCACTTTGGTTAAGATGTTTAATGTTTAGGATTCATGCACACACATTTTCCAAGTCATGCAGTATGTCATGAAAAAGAGGACAATTTGTAGCCATTACATTTTGTCACTGACACAGATTGTTATGATTCTGCGTTGTTTTGTCATATACTTAGTTGAAAACGGTACAAAGACAATATATTTAATGTTTGATTGAAACATTGATTTTTCTAAATATGTGCTTATTCTGAATTTTATGCCAGCAACACATTTCAAACAAGTTGGGACAGGGGCAACAAAAGTCTGGGAAAGTTGTGGAATGCTCAAAGACACCTGATTGGAACATTCCACAGGTAAAGAGATTCATTGGTAACAGGTGATAGTATCACGATTGAGTATGAAAGGGGCATCCTCGAAAGGCTCAGTCCGTCACAAGCAAGGATGTGAGCATCTGTGATGGTATGGAGGTTTGTTAGTGCCCATGGCATTGGTAACCTGCGCGTCTGTGATGGCATCGTTAATGGTAAAAGGTACATTCAGGTTTTGGAACAACATATGCTGCCATCCAGACAATGTCTTTTTCAGGGACGTCTCCCACTGAAAATGTGTGGCGCATTATGAAGCGCAGTATACAACAATGCAGCCCCTGGACTGTTGAATAACTGAAGTCTTACGTATATCAAGAAAGAATGGAAAGAATCTCACTTTCAAAACTTCTAAGTTAATGCCCTCAGCTCCCAAACGCTTACTGAGTGTTGTTAAAAGAACAGGTGATGTAACACAGTGGGAAACATGCTCCTGTTCCAACTATGGAACGTGTTTTAGGCATCAAATACAAAATGAGTGTACATTTACAAAAAACTATACATTTTGAACATTACATATCTTGTCTTTGTACTGTATTCAAATAAATATAGAGTGAAAAGGATTTGCAAATCGATCAAATCTGTTTTTACCCAACTTTTTAGGTATCAGGGTTGTAGTTAAAAACCCAGATAATGCTATTTCTATAGCGACAATGGAGAGAGAGGCAAGTTCTGCATGTACTAAGGCTGAGCTCTTACCGCAGCTGCCTGGGTTCCAGGATTCCAAGCTGGGGGCCCCCTCCATCTTCAACTGTACTATAATAAAGGGAAAAACACCAAAAATATTCTTTAAAAAATATAATTCCAGGTGTCCATGAGCTTATCATTTTTAGTTTCTGAGAGTCAGACCAATTTCAACGTGGGGAATCAGTTCAAATGATAAAACATTCAGTTAAATTCTGTCCTGAATATGATTTGAAATCAGATGTTCTAAGTCTTCAGTATTTTTGCCACAAACACTGCACAGAAAAGACAGAAAACACTTGAACAGAAAAGGCAGCCTTAAAAGAGTCGGGTTTATGAATATCAAGCTGGTGACATAGTTTCTGCTGACCTTACGTTTGTAATGAAATCTAAATGCTCACATGAATGCCATTCACTGTGCTTTTAATTCTGTGTCATTTGAAGAAAAAAGATCAAACCTGATCAGCTAAGCAGAGGTTTCTAATTAACAGCAGCTCGGTGTAGCCCACCATTTGAGTCAAACTCAGTGCATTTCATTAAATACTTCTCTTACAAAGTCAAATTTTCCTTACCCGACCTTTGCACTTACAAGTGGTGGCCCTGAGGCAGCTGCCAGAGACGATCCAATACTATTCTAGGCGGTGTGCTGACGTCCACCAGACACTCACACAGCTCTTTCTCCTCTTAGTTATCACTATGTGCCCGCTCTGTTTCTACCAGAACAGCTCGCATTTTTTGACGCATCATATTCACTTGTGAATGGATGAAAATACCAGCATCTGTTGACAGACACAATTGAGATGAATATTTAATTATTCATTTTAGTTGTTACTGACTTTGTCTTTATGCAATCCCACAGTATGTCATTTCTGCCTCTAGGGGTCTCTCAGTCGAAACAATGAAAATAAAAGACATAGTTTGAATGCGTAGTAAAGTAGCGTGGGATAATAGGAGTTGTCTTCATTGTTAAACAATTACTTTTGCAGATGAAAATCGATCTGACGTGACGCAGGCAGAAACGTTCACAGACGAGGTAGTATTTGAAAGTTAATGTTATGTTAATAGCAGTATGTTAAGTCACATTCGTCGACTTTCTTCCTCACTCTGACTTATAGCGACAGGCGACCAGATGAAACACACCGTTACACACATGGTTTGAACATTGCTGGGAAGATTTTGGCTAATGTAAACTCAACAAAATATATAACAAAGATTGTGTTGTTTTAGACACTTTAGTGTGGAAATGTTCCATATTTTATCTTTACAACTCTTTTGAAAATCAGAAGAAAATGAGCTGCACTGGGCTGCTGTGGAGAAACGTGTTGGTAGATGAACGAGACAAAGTAAACCAGCCACTGCAAATTCACTGTAAGTATCTAAAGAAAGCCACCTGTTGTAGGTTGATGATACAGAGGCCCATTTTCGCCCTTTTCACTGAGGACTTTGGAAATCAAAATTTTGACTTGCTGTGTAAAACTTGATGAAACCCAAGTCAAAATTGTGACATAAACCATAATCAAATATATGAGGTAATAGCAGTAGTTCCTGCTGTCTTGGTGATTCTGAGGTAAATGATATGTGGTCCCCATCACAAGCTAAGATGGTTGGCATGAAAATAAGATTTTCTGGTGTCAATAACAACTTGACATTATTTCATCATACAGCAGAGTGCAGGAGGAATCACTATCATTACTTCACTTAGAGCAGTGAAGGTGTGAGGATGCAGGAGAAAGCACATCTTCTGCTTTACTTTTGCACAAATCTAGATAAATCGATTAACTGTGCCTGTTGTAATTTGCTAGTGAATGTCTGAAAACATGACACAGTCCTTAAGATTGAGGGCAAATGGTGTGTTTGGGGCTTTCAGGTGCCCCGTTTTTCTCTGCCGTGGTGTATCTGAAACACCCGACAGCAGCATGCCACAGAGAATAGCTAATCTCGTTTTTGTTATTTAAAGTTATGGCCTTACTCCATTAAAAACAATGCAACAAAGACTAGACAAATGTTTCTGTTCTGTATGCGCTGAAGTCATTCAAAAGGAGGAAACAGAACACTGTGTACAGGAGTGACATCTGGAACACCTGTTGCTCTTTCCATCGAAACCTGGCGATCTGTGGTCTTAGAAAACATTCAAAGTACAAGTGACTTTTCTGCTGCAGACTGATGATTTGAGTGAAACCCCGCTGTGGATTTTTGTGGGATTGTTTTTCTCAGATTTTCCCTCGGATATCAAGTTGAAGAATGAAGGAAAACCGACTGCTCTTTTCCATTTTCATTTGTGAGACAAAGCCAGAGAAAATGTGGACTCACGGTTGATGCTGGAGAGGCCTGACAGTGCTTTCTTTAGTTGCCTCAGGCAGATTATCTTTTGTAAATTTACTGTGACCTCTGTACTATTTAGTGTGTCTTATAAACAGCAAACCAACTTTGAAATGCAACGGGACAGTTCCTGATCATTGTATTTTTACTGTGTGTGTATGTGTGTGTGTTTCTATTGGCAAGTATGAATGTGTGTATGTGTAAGATGATAGTTACATGGATGAGACGGGACAGTGAGAGGGAAAATACTGACCAGATACATATTGAAGAAATCCTCAGCGTTTCTCATGTTGACCCTGACACAAAGATCTGAATGTGTTTTCAAACCAATGAAGTTTCCTGTTGTAAAACATGTAATAGATTATTATTGACTGGACTGGGTTTTTTCTACATATTACCCTCTTTATAAAGAGCGTAAATAAGCTTGAGATTAGGTATCTGGACAGGCCAAATGTGACTCTATTGGATGTTCAAATGAAGTATGTCATACTACAATTTTCATGAGGATAAAATTTATACGTACAAATCTCTTTACTTTGGCATAAATCAACACAAATGATAGCGTTCAGTTACATTGTAACCTTTGTTCTCTGAGTGAAGATATATATTTAGAGTATAGAGTACACCGAATTATTCATTTTGGGTCTTCTGTTTCCTGTCAGTGATAACACTGAGATGTGTTACACAGTGACCTCACAGTCTGAAGGGTCAGGAACATTGACTATATATAAAGATGGACGACATGAGAGCTCCCCAAAAGTGAAGCCAAAACATCACAATAGTCCCCTGGTGGCTGGCTGCAGTATAGGTTATAAATGCCTGCAACTCGATGTTAGCAGATGGGACATGGGCCAAACTAAAACCTCAAAGTAGATGTCAAATATTTTTTTCTTAAAGATGGTTTCTGTCATTTTAGGTAGTTCTTATCATGCTGATGTATGTTCAAGTGTTCATTTTTCTGATCAGTTTGGTTTTAATTGGTTATTTGATGCTATGAAAGGGGTTGAAACATCATGATTGCCAGCTGAGCCACCTCCTGATCACTGCTGTGCACACTCTGGCTCCAAATGGTGTCACCAGTGCTAGATGGTAGCGCTCGTATACGGGATATTTTGGCTTCATGTTCATTTATACAGTGGGAAGAAGTGGAGATGCGTCGGCCATCTTTTATGTCAAGAAACAGGAAACATGGGCAGTCAGACAATTAGACAGGTTAGAAACAAATCAACAGGTTAGTTGGAAAGTCAACAGTAAAATTATAACGCAAACCTACAGACCCACTTCCAGCCTCTACTTTTACCTGATTTATAAGTTGTTGTGCACAGAATTACTGACATTTTGGTTGCACTCGCCTTCAGTTTGCAAATAAACTGATTAAGGTAATTTGGATAATTTAATAGTGTTCCTGTCGCATTCCCTAAGAAGACCTAAGATGTGACCCTTATAAATGATGGCTACAATTAAAAAAACAAGTAAAAGCCAAGTTATATTAAACTTGAATTATCCTTTAATATTTGCATTTTGTCTCAAAGATTGACTCTATAATGGCCTGGTCACACCAGACATAAGCGTAAGGCTTCTGTTGCTAATGGTAAAGTATAAGTAAAGCATTGATCGACAACATAATGATCCGCTTGATAGTGTATCACAAAGTTGCCAAAGCTCTTTTTCACTGCAGGTTTTATTCCGAAAGAGTAACTTTCTAAAACTGAACAAGCTCTTGTGGAGCTCCCAAAAGATGGCATTTTTTAAACTTGTGCACAAGAAACTGTACAAGATTTTAAAAATATTTTTTTAGCCAGCTCCCTCCAGTTTGGTCTCTGCAGTATGATTACTCATTTTGAGGTCAGAAAAGTCAACAACAATATCAACCGGCTTTTCTTTTTTTTCTTTTTTTTTACACAATTTGTAATAATTACATGTAAGCAGTAAAGGAGCCTGGTTTGACAAGTAAATGTCCAGAGCAGTCTTTGGTTCTGCTGTGTTACTGTTTGGACAAACAGTCCAGTCACAGCAACTACTGTATAACTTTGGGAGAAACTCAAAATATTGCCATGTCAGAGAGGGTGCCAGGCCTGGGAATGCTCCAGAAACTTTTAACTTTAACTTTGGAGTAGAACATTAAATGTTAAAGTTACAAGAAAAATCACATCGCATTCTAAAGTAAAAAAAATCAAAAATCAAACTGAAGGATGTGAAAGGAATTTCTTCTGTCTACTGAAAATCATGGAGGCAGGTCAGACGCTGCGGTTTCCCTTTGTTCTGTATTATTTTTTTAAAAAGTGGTTGAGCTATTACTCATGTCTCTGGCAATTTCTGATTTTTGTTGTTGGTTTTGTAATGACAATACATTTCATTTGAAATGATCAGAACATTATTATGATTATCAATGGCAGCGTCTCCCCAGGATTCCTGGTCATGAAGGTGTATCGCCTTCAATACTGAGCATGTATAAGAATATGAACGTAACATCCTGTTTAGGAAGCTGAGCGACGATGGATATGATGAGTTTGATGGGATAGCATCATTGTTCCATTCTGTAACTAAAAGGGTTGGATCAGCCAAACTACAAAATTGTGACTGACGTCTGGTGGTATCTAGCCATGCATATACACTTGGCTTTATTGATCCAGGTTTTCTGTCTCTGAGATTTTTGCATAAGCCCAATTCAATGGAGTGAACTAAAGACCTAAGAAAAGTCTACATTCTCATTCCATTAACGATGTCCTTTGTAACCCTGGGTAATTCACACAATGCACTGTCAACAGTTTTCATAGAGAACTGCTGTCACTGCATTCATTCATACCAACAAAAAGCTCAGCTAATTCAGCGAACTAGGCTAGCTAACGTTACAGCTCAGCCGAGGAAGACACCATTAATGTTTACATCCCGTCCAGCACGAGCCTTTCCTCCATGAGTAGATGCACGTTTCCTTCTGTGCAGTGATACAGAAAATAATTCCTACATGCTCACAACAAGTTCTGTGGATTATCTTTATTAATGGGGTCATGATTTCTGGAAAGAGACATTGCTGTTGTGTTTTAAAAAATATTTTATTGGCACTTTGAGCGGCACAAGTGAAGTGCCAGTTCCGTTATGTTGGAGAGAAGGCAGACATCTCTACAGCTGATATCTCCAAAACTGAGCAACTCATCATCAAAACAGGTCTAGATGGTTAAATAGTACTACAGGTAAGAGGGAAAATGTGTATTTTTAATTTTGGGGTGAACTGTCCCTTTAATTCTCCTTTCAATGCTTACACATTCTTATTTAATTACTTAACTGCAACTCTTGCTTTAGGACATTTGAAACAGTTCAGTGTTTACATCTGTAATTTTTTCTGTTAGCACACATTCTTTATACAACTGAACCTTTTGTAGATTTTAATCATGTCAGAACTTGGCCAAAGCAAAATTATCTGCATGGCTAGATACTGTACCACTAGGGGTCATTGAGAAAATATGTTTGCAGTAGTGAGGCTAAAGCCTGCGCAGAACACTCAAGGAGAATAGAGATTTTAATAGTTTACAAAAATGTATGGTAGTCAGTGGAAGGTACAGAAAAATCCAAATTTGTACAACAGGCATTTGAAAATGGTCAGCTAAAACAACAAACCAGTATGGCCCCTGGTATAGAGTGCTGAAGTTTTTCTTTAAAGTGAAAACAGACAACTTTCCCACCCCATAGTGTCGAAAAGACAGACAGAGCTACTGCTAGCAGCCTGGCTACTGTCCAAAGCAAAAGCAACTGTAAGAATTCCAACTGGACCTAGAAACTCTGGTGTCAGTGCTGTGATAAAGGCAGAGTAAACACCCGATTGTATTAATAAGTTGGCAGATCTTGTTACTTACTGATCTAGTAGAAAGAATGTCGGTTTTGAACCCTCTCGTCCACCATCCACAGTAAGGGGGAAACACGTGTTGATGGGAGAACAGATTTCGACACAACACTGGAGCACTTCGCATCGAGTGAATGTCCATCTGTTCGCTCTTGTTTTACCTCGGTTTCTATCATTCTCCTTCTTTTCCGTCTCCCTCAGCAGGTTTCTTTTTCTTTTGCAGCGTAGAGTTCCCACAGTTATTCCATTTGTTCCACTGTTACCTGGGGATAGTGACAATGCCTCTTTCTGTTTTGATTCCACAATGGCTGACACACTTCCTTTGTGCCGTAAATCGAATCTTTAATTGTTCAGTGAAAAATCCAGCCTGGTGGCAGCATGAACAGCATAGTGAAAGTGAGGCTTACAGGGAGGCAATCTAAATGGGGATGGTGCCATTTTTCTTTAGCCATTACACATTACATATACAGTATTTACTTCATGTTGATAAGTTAAAGAAAAAAAAACATGTCTATTTCCGCTTTAATTTGTTTCCATGTAAATATTTCCTAAAGAAAATGTTTTTTGCAGAGCACACGAATGCTGGGATTGGAGTGTGTTTTTCACAGATGTGTTACAGACTGTAACACTGTAAACTTGATTTGGATAAGTTACATTGCTGAAGCCTCCTACTTTCCTCAGCTAAACATTTAGCTTGCATTTTACACAGAACAGGAAGTGTAGATTTTGTTTCTTGTCTCTTTCATTTGAGCAGCATTAGGGAGGGATCTCTTACAGCCACTATAAAGCGGAGATTACAGACATCAAACTCATCACTTCACATTTGGGCATGAGTATTAAGAAAGATTTTAAAAAAACCTTTTCCCATCATGATATGCATGCAGAGATCAGACTGTACATCAGTCAGTCAGGAAATGATCCAAACTGTTCCTGACCAGCACTGTGGTTTCACCTGACCCAGACACAAGCTCTGTGGTTAATGTGGCTTCTTCACCTCTCGTTGACATCAGCCACCTGTGTCTCTTCGCTTGGAGCTCAGGAAGTCCTTATCCTCTACAAATCCAAAGCAATCCCTGCCCCATGAGCTGAGGTAAACATGCTCATGGTTAGATGATTGGCTTTTACTGAGGACACACAACACCAATCTGGCCTACATGTTCATCCAAGTAGCTTTCAGAGCAGCAGTGACAGGACCAGCCAGCCTAAGTTGGTGTCATGACTCATTTCATGCCAATATCTTATGGGTACTTCAGTCTAAACAGTCATATCCAGATTCCATATTAAGCCAAAACACACTCAGTGTTTTTGATTTAGAGTAAATTTACCTTCATGTTTGTTCTTGAGGCCTTGTACCACTGTACTAAATTACGAAAGCTTGTTGCATTCACTGGGTAAGGATAACACAGTGAGGTTTTCTATCATAACCTGCACCTCTTAATTAAGAGGTCTTTACCCTAATCCTCACAAAATGTATGGTTCTTTTTGGAGTGATTTTATTAAAAGGGCTGTATCAGACATAAAAACACATCATACAGAGATATATGGAACAGAATATTCCCCCATTCCCACTCAGGTTACAACAAAAAGAAGCCCCTCCCACCCAAGATATCTCTCAAACCATCTTCTCCCTGATGGAGGTCTCTGAATTGATTTTGAACTGTCTTTAAGAACTCTACATCAAAAGACATATCTGGACTCCCTCTTCCCAAAAGGCCATAGATTCATTCTAATTAATGCTTCCATTAAAGAAGGGACGTTTCAGTTGGCCATACCTGTGTTAGAAGTGTTGTATGTGGTAAACACAGTATAGAATGTAGGTAACTGGTTGGTATGCAAACTTATATACCATCTTTGATTTAGTTGGGCCAAAGCTGGTCAAAAGCTCCATCTAGTGGTAGTGTGTCGCAAATTTAAAAATAACACTTAGCTGTGCCCAACACATAGAAAAAATGTTGGGAGAACTACAATGAAAACATGACAACTTTATAATCATTTATTTACATTGTCTTTACACTGCACCTATACGAAAGCCACAGACTGAAGGACTAACAACTAAAATCTTTAAATATACACTGTAAAATAATCAGCTATTTGACCACAAGATACATACTGTAGTCACAAGGAACTTTTACAAGAAATCTTCCATTTTACCAATAACATCAGTTCACTATAACCCCAAAGCTAACAGTTTGTGACATCATGTCTCTCATATCAGTTTTCTCATAGTTTCTCCACAATGACACTAAAGTATCCAGCTATGAAACATATCCAGTTGGCTTTTGTACCATCCTGATCTTCCTTCACCTCTACTGCTGTTGGTCAAAGGAAGCACAGAGCACACACACATATATACTGAGCAGCAGTGTTGGCTTAGCTGAGGGTTACTCCCTCCCTGCACTTTGTCTGCAGGTTCAAGTTCATTGCATAGTTAGCTATGTCTTGTGAAGATCTGCATGATATGCTACATGTTGATTACAAGTTGAAAGCCAGTTACAAATCTGACGTGTCAGATGTGGTAACGGAGGGCTCAACAATAATGATTGCCAGTTTGCCCGGGGCAAGTACGAGTGAAATGGCATCTCTGGCTAGTAAATAGTAAAAACAAATTTCCAGAGGTGATGATGGAAGCGTCTGAGTAAGCCATCTTTTTTCTCGTTTCTGTTGAGTATCATATGTGCAGCACAGAACATTCATTCGTGAGAAATGGCAGCAGGTGATGATCTTGAGCTGAACCTCAAGTGAACATTAGTTTTATCCTGGAAACAGGAGCTTGAAAAAAAAACAAAAAAACAAGGCTTTGAACCCTAGTTGAAGACGAAAGTCCTCAGTGTGCTTCAAACAGTCTGTGACAGATAGTGAAACCATCTCTGTTGGCTGTGTTCAACTATTTTTCTAGCTTCAGACAATCACACCCACTTAATAAACTTCTCTTTCAAATGACATGTGATCAAATGTTAAACCATTAATGCCTTCCAGGAGACTGTAGTCTTTATGAGATGAACTGTACAAATGGGTCAACAGAACAGACTTTCAAATAAATACAAAAGAATCTGAGCTCACAGAGAGAGATCAGGTAGATGTAGTCAGGAGGAGAATATGACACAGGCTTTTCACCTTACCTTCCAGTGTGGACATTCAGAACAGCTACTAACACTTTTACTTGGTAGTTGGACAACAAGTTCACTGAACCTGTTCTTTAGAACCACGATGGACTGTCATCAACTGAGCACCAGGAGCACGGTGAAACACAAGTGACCAGACTGAAGGGAAAACAAATAAAAAGCACTACAAATTATTGAATTACAAAATCTCAAGTTAGAGAAACAAAAATCACATTTCATCTTGGACAGTTAAGTCCAGAGAACACGAAAGAAACATAACAACATGGGCAATAATCAGGATAACAACTGGGGAGATATGTATGGTGATAACAGGGTAAGATGGTGCCTACAAACTGCATTCCGGGAAACAAAGCCCGTTTCATTTGTATGAGCAAGTCCAACTCCTGCAATTGACTTTTGTTACTTTTAACGAAGTGGTCATATAGCAGTTGTTGTGGGAGGGAGGGGGGGGGGGGGGGGTTGAAGTGGGTCACTGACAGTATGAAGTTATTGAAATTTTCATTCCAGTTTATGACAACTTGGGTTGGCATTGCACTCACCAAGTTAATGAGATCTGTGAACATTAAACCAAGAGCTAAAGAAACAGAAGCAGTCAGACGGTCAAACAGGTTGGAAACAAACCAACTATTTGTCCAGATGACTTCATTTAAGGGTCAAACTGAAAGTGAGAGTCCAGTGACATGTTGTCCCTCATCGCACAGTACATTGGAAGTGGGTTTATAAAGTGTGATAGATGAGTCATCATTTTACCGTTTCATTTTCTCTTATTGGCTAGTGCTGTGTTCCCAGATCTCAGCTGATATTGAGTACAATGTTGCAACTGGTAGATGTTATGGGCAAAACTAATCCCCAAGCTGTGATAAACCAGAATTATCATTTCACAGAGCACAGGGAAAGTAACCACAGAAAATATTTTACAGAGAAAGTAAATGCTCATTCATTCTTGTTACTGCACTCTGTAGGGATGGGCTAATATACATGCTTGTTCATCGATTTTTATCAATCTTGCAATTTAATGGATAAAGACATTAAAAATACTTGGACTTAAGTATTCAAATAATCCACTGATGTAATCTTCAATTCATGAGAAATCAAGAAGCTCCACATTGTGTTGATGTAAATCAGAGTGGGATGGGAATCTCTAGACACCTCACAATTTGACTCCAATTCAGAGGGCTATGATGCGATTATAAAACCAATATTAACGGATTTTGATGCATCAAAATGTTTTGATTTCTATGCATAATTTATTTTTTCTCAGGATGTGACTATTTGCTACATTTAAAGCTTATATATAATGATCCATAATTAAAATAAACAGATGAACTTGCTTCCTTTATCTTTCCTCCCGCTCAGTCATCCTCCCCCAAAACTCCAGCAGGCCTGTGTCCACCAAAGCCTTTCTTCCCAGCTGAAAATGCCAGGTGCTCTTCTGAAAACGTCTAGTGCTTGAGAGCACTTTGGAGGCACAATGCTTTTTCACCTCAGACGCTTTAGCTGCTATAATACAAAACATCGTATTATATCAGAGTAACGGTTAATTTATGTGTTGCAAATACCTAGTTTTGCACGTAGCTTATATCAACAAATACAGAATGTAAAAATGTGGGCACAAAGTAGAGTACTTGCTAATTGGTGATAGACCAGCAGTATCAATTTCTCTTCCATTGCTCAACACTAGAGTGTCCACGTGACACTGATGAGTGCAGCGCTTTACCTGTAGCTGAACATTTTTCACGTTTCAGCAACCAGAAAAAGAACACCAAATATGCAGTGCTCAGCGCAGAATAGAAGCTCCTTCTCACGCTGCTGCAGTTTGTAGCAAAGCATTAATATGCTGGGCACCCATTACAAACAATTCCAAAAATACCCTGGCCTCAGGAAAAAAACAAAAAGCTTTGGTGGATGCAGCCCCTTAGAACATAAACACAACACACATATTTTATGTCCGTCACGCTTGGCTCAACCTTAAGGAACGTACAGTACGGTCTTACAAAATTGTCACAGGGGATCATAATGTCGAGAATTTTAAATTTCCAATTTCGATTTTTCAAGAGAGACTTAGAATGCATCTATTGATCCCCCGACCACAGCACCCCTAAATCAGATTTGTAACTGTGATTTTTATCTTGGAAGAGTCATGTTCACATAAAATGTAAAAAAATTAATTTCAGCTTTCATAAAAAAAGAAAATTCATATAAAAAAGCTGTACAATTTTCCACATTTTTACACAGATAAAGGTGTTGTGTTTCCAGCAGTCCCTTGTCAGAAGAGGTATTTTCGACACGAGTCCGACCCACACCGACATTCCACTCGAATCCTCTTCTTCGGAGAGCTGGTGAGCCCCGCTAGACTGAAACTGGAGTCCATTTTGGTGCTTTCCGTGTCGACTGGATCAACTGGAAACATACAAGAGTCGGTTTAGAAAGGGCTCAGGTGAGAAGCCAGCTGTTATCAACCATTAAAAAATGACCTAACTTTGCTTGAATATGACCTCTTCACAAATTTATCACCACCTTATAAACACGTGACAATGCCATGAACACGATGGTGCCCTTTGACTTCCAGGATCAATTGACAGTGACTGCACATTAGCTATACACTCAGAAAGTACATTTAGTTACATTAATCTTTAAACTGTGCTGGTAACAATCTTTATGGTCCTTTTCCTCTTAAGCCTGAAGGACACGGCATCCATGATTTCCAAAAACTATATGAAATCTGGACTCGTCAGACCAAAGGACACTTTTACACTTTGCGTCAGACCATCTCAGCTGTGCTCTGGCCCAGAGAAGTTGGCAGCGTTTCTGATTGTTGTTGATACAGTATATGACTTTTGCTTTGGTAGTTTGATTTAATTTGCATTTGTACAACTCTAATTCCAAAAAAGAGACGCTATATGCAAATAAATAAGAATGCCATCATTTGCAAACAAACTGTGTTTACCAATAACAGTTTTAAAAGGGTTCCCGAGCCCATGAAGTAAGCTCTATCCATGTACAATGTACAGAAGATATTTTGGTTTTCTGGAGCGAATAAACCTGCGGTCAAACTCGCGCAAGTAACAAAAGTAGAAAATTTGCTTGGCTCTTGCGTGAACACAGCAAAAGCTTAGCTTTGAGCAAAGGTGGGTAAGTAGGGCTGTGCGATATGACCAAAATCTCATATCCCAATATACAGTACCAGTCAAAAGTTTGGTCACACCTTCTCATTCATTGGTTTTTCTTTATTTTTTATTATTTTCTACATTGTAGATTAATATTGAAGACATCAAAACTAAGAAGGAACACATATGGAATTATGTAGTAAACAAAAAAGTGTTAAACCGAGCCGTGTACTCCTATAAGTCTTAGTAGTAATGACTTTATGAGCTTTTTTACTGATAAAATTATACTTATTAGAGACAAAATTCATCACCTT